>JARQWZ010003800.1:0-140048 GCA_033150135.1 Gobio occitaniae
CATCTTATATTCGAACGCTATTGGCCCGAAGTTTTGTCATTGACAGGATGAAACAGTCCACAGAGCTGCGCATGCGCTCGCTCCTCGCTGCTAATAGTGCCACGCTGCTGTGGAGGGAGGAATTTCAGTGAACGAGAAATATGAGTCAGTGGACCACTTGAACGAGAACGATTCGTTCACCTAAAAGATTAGTTCAAAAAGAACGATTCGTTCACGAACGTAACATCACTACTGCTTTGCTTTTTCGTGATCAACAATGACTGGACGCCGTCTCGCCTTCAGCTCCCTTTCAACTCCTCTGCATGGACGCGGCCAACTTTTTCGACTATTTTTCAGCTCTCCGGCGTCTTCACAACTCTGAGGCAAACTGCAGGCGCTATGAACCAGAGCATGGGTAATGTAACGTTATGATTTAAAGAATATGCTTTTATTCAGCTGTATAAGGAAATGGGAGCTTAAAACTGCACATTTTTTTTACACAGACTATCCTCGCCTCATAACGAAGCCGTGAGCTCTTATCTGCTTGGAGCGATTTCCGCGAGTCCAGATTTAACCGCTGATCACAACGAAATTGTGTGTAAGTATAACTTCTAATGTTTTTCTCATTCCTTGTTTAATTTTACCGTGACTGTTTTTATTAATACCAGTCTCATGTAATTGTTTTCCAGCTGCCTGTAAGACGTATTATGAATCGACACGCCGGTGCGGAAACTGCGAAGTTTAGCTCGGAGTCGATCAAGAAGAAAAAGGGTAAGATTTATTATATTAGATCCGTTTTTTGTCAATGTGAGTATTTTTCAGGTTGCTTATTGTCTTTATGGATTGTATTACAGTTGCTGGAAGCGAGAGTGTGCTGGCTGGCTAAGGATGAGATGGACATTTGGAAGTCCGCGACCATTGAAATCATGTTTGACGAGGAAGACGGCATTGTTGACGGGGTGTCTGGATGGATTGTGCGACCACCGCCCTCTCGCAGCTTGGAGCTCGCCGAACTTTACATTACATTACGAGACATTACTGCTGCACTGTACATAGTTGTGTGTTTAACAATAAAGCTCTTTCTTTGAATAAACAGCTGTGTTTTATAAATTAAGCCCTTTCTTTGAATGAACAGCTGTGTTCATTCAAAATGAAGCTCTTTCTTTGAATAAACGGCACGGTCCGTATAATTTTCCCATATATTCCTTGATGGTATGAATACTTCATAGCACAATAACATTAATATAAAACAAATTATTACAACATAAATTATATATTTATTATTATTATTATTATTGGGGTTTACATTTATAATGAGCCAGGGGGACCAATAATGATTGGTTTGCAGTGATCTGCCAACCAATCACGAGGGATTTTTCTTGTTTAAAAGTAGTGGCCTCAGCCAATACTGAGTGAGTAAATTCAAGTCAGGCCGTTGACTCTCTGGTTTCGCTACTATTCATATGCTAATTAGAGGCGTTGCACCTCCGCGCTGTCTCTCAGCGGGGGGCTCTCCACCTACGTCATGGTTCGTTTACGACAATTTGTGGCACAGACGAACGCGACGTTCGCTGCCTCTAAATTGTCGAAAACTGCCGAAAATTAGGGAGATTTCCGGGAGTCTACAGGCGTTTACGGGGTCGAAAATCCCACTTTTCATGCAGTGATAGCCATTAGAAAAAACATCTTTAGAGTCAGAAGTTTGTCAGAGGCTTATTCTAGAGTATCAAAGGGGTTCCCCATCCCATCCACCAGGGCGTGGCAATTTAGGATGGTCTAAATAACTGCAGGCAAAAGCCCAGTGTCCCTCAATTGGTGCCCTTCAGGGGCCAAACATGAAGGTTCCACAGGCCGGGCCTGGGGTGAGATATCATGCCCTCTGCCTGAGACAGAAGGTCCCTCCTCGCCGGAATCGCCACGGCGAGCCGAGAACCAAACCCTGTTCGACCAACGCAGAGCTATCGATAAGAAGCAAGACCCTTGTTGGCGAACCCTGGCTAGAACTCCCGGGAGCAGAGCGACTGGAAGGAAGGCATACAGATGCATTTTGGGCCATGTAGAGGGCGAAGAGGTCCACTTGCACTCTGTAAAATCTGGTCCAGATCTGCTTGACTACTTCTTGGTGGAGTTTCCACCCCCCACCCCATCTGTAATTCTGTCTAGACAGTAAATCTGCTCCCACATTCAACCGCCCCTGAATGTACACTGCTTGAGTGACAGGAACTTGTTCGGAGCCCAGAGAAAAATCTGTCTCGCTATTCTGATAGTGTGAGCACAGACCCCCCTGGTGATTATATATGAGACTTTAGCTGTACTGTCCACCCGCACATGACAGCCCCTCAATTGGGGGAGAAAGTATTTCAGGGCCAGAAATACAGCCATCAGCTCGAGGCAGTTGGTGTGCCAACTGAGTTGATGACCCTCCCATTCCCGTTGGGCTGGACGATCACATAAGGCCGCACCCCAGCCTGTCAGGGAAGCGTCCGTCCTTAGCAACTTGCGACGACAAGGTGCGCCTAGAGTGGGACCCAAGGCAAGAACCGAGGTCTAAACCACATAGTTAGTGTATGAAGCCACATGGTGCCACTTTATTTGCCTGAGGATTGGCCCTAAGTCCTCTGGCTTTGATCCACAACTGAAACGGTCTTGTGTGCAACAACCCCAAAGGGAAACCCGTGGATGCTGATGCCGTGAGACCTAACACTCTGGTGCTGATGATCAGGAAGATCTTGGTCTAGCCTGACTTTGCTCAGGGTGAATGGTCTTGATTCGAGCGGGAAACCGTTGTGCCCACCTCGTGACCAAAAAAACTCAAAACTCTGCCTTCACGAAAGAGGAGACCACGCCGTTCAAACAAGGAGGACGACAAATAAATTAGTTTTCATTGACCTGTTTTCACACTATTTTCACAGCTGGTTATGTCAAATACATTTCAGAAACTGTAGGCTATTTGAAACGAAAATCACACATTTAATCATGTATTACACATATATTATATATATTATACATATATTATGCATATATTATAATGTGAGATTGTGGTCCAGTGGGTTAAACCATGGAACTGATACGCAGAAGGTTGCTGGTTCGATCCCAGCGGTCACCACCAGTGTGTCCTCGAGCAAGGCACTTTACTCCATGTTGACCAAGGGGGATTGTCCCTGTAATAAGGGCACTGTAAGTCGCTTTGGATAAAAGCGTCTGCCAAATGCAAATATATATTACACTCCGAATTAGATCAGTGGTCACTAAATAATAACCATCAACATGTGATCATATTTTCTCTTGGCTTTTGTCCTATGGCAAATGCATTTTACAGTAATAGTAGTAATGTGTGAAGCTGGTGATGCTGTTTGTGGAGTTGTTTAATCCTCCTCTGCTGAGATCTTCAGAGATTTTATATCTTATTTTATCTTCAGTTGATTTCTTCTAAAGCTGTGGCTGAAGTCAGTTGTAGTTCTTGTGTTTCTCTTTCCTTCAGTGATTCTGCTCATTATCATCAGGTGTTCATCACTAATGCTCAATCATCACTTAATTATCTCTTTAACGTCAACACTGCTTCAATGGTACTTAAAATGGTACATAAAACTTAAATTTAGACCTAAATTTGTCTGTGTTTTTCATTCAGTTTTCATTGTATCTATAGTGTAATTGGATTTGTAAAGTGCAGGTCGCTGTCTGTGGGAGAAAATTTGACTTTTCAGCCGTAACATGCAGCAAATGTCAAACAAAACTATTGAGTTAATGGCTTTAAGAGCTTAGTATATATTTTCATGCCCTGCAAATCCATTTAAATTGTGTTTTAGCAAATTCAATGTAAATCAGTGTCTGGTTTTATACCAAAACACTTTGCATTGGAGATAAGCAGCTTTTGCATATGGCGTTAATTTCAAACTGAGACTAAAAAAAACATGTTTAATACGGCATTTGAGCAGTTTAATATGTTGTTTGTTTTTCTCATAAGTGTCTCATCATGAGGAACGGATTACAGTTTCTGCTTTTCTATAGGTTAGTTCAGGGTTTTGGTAAATGTGTTAATTTCTCGTTTAAGGTGATTTTCCCATCCAAGTAGCAAACCAGCTAATAGGAAGTGTTCTAGCAAGGTTCTCTCAATGTTATGAACAAACGTTCTTCCAGTAACGTCAATAGAGCGTTCGTTTAACGTTATTTGGTTATTTGGTCTTTAATAATATGTTTGCACATCAATCATGTAATGTAAGGGAGCTCCGATCAGGATTTTAGAGGTTGATCACCGGAATAATACTATTCTTAACAACAATGTATTTAGGATTTGAAAAAATTAAGCGAAAGTATAATGAATTGAAATTCCATTGCTTCTCTTAGAGACGTAGGTTTGATTTTGAAATTGATGGGGACATCCCCGGAAGCTGAGGATTCAGGAAATGAATAGGATAATGTTTTAATGTTTTTAGTCAATACTGACCATAACAATATGTTAATGAGTTCTGTAATGTTAAAGATAACTAATAAAGACAAGGAGGCAGTTTAACAGAGATTTTACTTTACTCCATTCATAGTGCAATGCAATTCTTACTTAGTATTTTTGTCTTGTTTCCAACCCAAATATCTAAAAATTCTTAAATCAAGATGCATTTACTAGATAAGTAAAATGACATACTATATTTGTTTTCTAGAAAATCAAATCAAAATTAAGTGAGAGTTTGTTTAAAACAAGCAAACCTATCTGCCAATGGTGTAAGAAAAATAATCTTGTTTTTGTTTGGGACAGAAACAAGATTTCAAACAGAAACAAGACACAAGATTTGTCTTACCCCATTGGCAGATAATGTTGCTTGTTTTAAACAAAAACTCACTTCAATTTGATTTGATTTTCCAGAAAACAAATATCGTATGTCATTTTACTTATCTAGTAAAAGCATCTTGATTTAAGAATTGTTATATATTTAGACTGGAAACAAGACAAAAATACTAAGTTTTCAGTGTAGTCAATGTTTCTTGCTTTTGAAGCCAAACACATTTCTGTGTCTGTCATTAACAGAAATGAACTATTGGCATATTTGTTTCACATCAGTATTGTCCAGTTTGTCATGGCACACAGCAGTACTGTTAAGTCTCACTAGTGCCATTGTTGTTCAATATATTCTGTATTCTGTATCTATTAACCATTTGTGTACCAGGAATTGCATATTTTTCACATAATGCTCATGTTTTTTAATTTAAGAGAGATGTTTCCTGGTTAAATAAAGGTTAAATAAAATTAGTAATGCATAAAAACCATGCATAAATATCGAAAATATTGGTAGGGACATGTGAATAGTATTACAAGAATAGTATTATTCGGTGATCAACCTCAAAAATCCTGATCGGAGCTCCCTTACATTACCTGATTGATTTGCAAGTAATGTTTTTGTGCTAACATATTAAAGACCAAATAACGTTGAACGAACATTCTATTGACGTTACTGGAAGAACGTTTTTTTTATCTTGAGAGAAGTTTACCAGAACACTCCCTGTTAGCTGGGTTGCTACTTGGATGGGAAAATTACCTTAAACAAGAAATTAACACATTTACTAAAACCCTGAACTAACCTGAGAAAAGCAGAAACTGTAACCGGTTCCTCATGAGGAGACACCTATGAGAAAAACAAACACAGCGACTTATTAAACTGCTCAAATGCCCGTATAAACATGTTTTCTTTAGTCTCAGTTTGTAATTTATGCCATATGCAAAAGCCGCTCATCTCCAATGCTAAATTCTACACCCCTGCTTAGAGGTGATTAGGAAGAGCTTAAAGCTGGATTAAAACACTCTATAATACACCAACAGCATCTGTCATAACTAATGGTATTATATCAAATCGATTTCAATTAAAAAGAGGTACCCGTCAAGGCTGTCCACTCTCACCGCTACTTTTTGCACTCTTCATTGAACCCCTAGAAGCTGCAATAAGACAATCACACAACATATCTGGAATCCAATCAAACCTTCAACATCATAAAATAAGTATATATGCAGACGACATACTTTTATATATCACAAATCCGTCTTCGTCACTTCTGTCAGCCCATAATCTGATAAATGATTTTAGCAAAATATCAGGATACTCTATTAACTGCTCAAAATCCGAGATTTTACCTATGTCCAAATATAATTGGGATGCTGAGCTAGAGACTTACCCATTCAAATGTACTGCCAAAACAATCAAATACCTTGGAATTCATATTTCTCCTAATCTAAAAGATTTGTTTAAGCTCAACCATGTCCCCTTATTACAAGATATACAAAGTAGCTTGGAAAGATGGAACAATTTGCCCATATCCCTAATTGGCCGTATATCATCTGTGAAAATGAATATACTTCCAAAAATTAATTATCTTTTCTCCATGATCCCGGTCACTCCACCACCGGGCTGGTTCTCCACTTTAAATAGTACAATATCCAAGTTTTACTGGAAAAAGAAAAAAGCTTGCATAAAACTATCCACTCTTCAAAGGTCAAAGAAGTTTGGAGGACTTGGAGCACCCAACTTCTACCTTTACTTTATTTCTCAACAGCTAACTTAAATCTACCACTGGATACACAACTCAAATCTCCCATGGTTAAATACTGAAAATGATCAGGTTCAACCATAAGACATAAAGCTCCTACCATTAATAGACAAATCAATAAAATCTCTCCCGGGTTATAAAAACAGTAAGACTATTAATACCACCATGAATGCCTGGTGGAAGGTATATGATCTACTACATTGTAATTTAGAACCATCTGCCAACACACCAATATGGCATAACCCAATTTTTTTAATTAATAATAAAAGTTTTCATTTTTCCACATGGAGCCAAAGAGGAGTAACCAGCCTGGGCCACTTATACAATGAAGGCCTGTCCATGACCTTTGATCTTATTCAATCAAAATACAAGGTACCCGATCAAAATTACTTTCAATATATACAGTTAAAAGAGGTCATACGAAAATCAATTGGCCCTGGTAGTCTGAAAAATTGTAACTCTCCTATATACCAAACTATTAAATCTTTAAAACCAATTCAAATACTATCGCAAATATATAAATTTTTACAGTCAACAGAAAATAATATAGTCTTACCAATGCAAAAGTGGGCTAATGACATAGGTACTGATCAAAATATCAACTGGCAAGAAGTTTGCAATAATATTTATTCTATGTCTTGTAATACCAGAATCCAATTGATTCAATATAAGATTATACATAGAACACACATAACAACATACAAACTGCACCGCATGGGATATAATACAAATAACAATTGTACACACTGCCCAGCCTCCACTGATGATTATTTTCATGCATTCTGGCAGTGTCCACTTGTCCAGACATTCTGGTCGGAGGTCATGAACAGGCTCTCAGATATCCTTGGGCTCAGCATCCCAGTTTGTCCCATACTAGCTCTGCTGGGAGACATGTCTACATTACAGATTTCTAACCATTTCAAACCATTTATATTAATCTCACTGACTGTAGCAAAGAAACAAATTCTACTTAATTGGAAAGACAGAACGGAACTCTCAATAAATCAATGGTTCAAATTATTGTTAGTACACTCAAATTTGGAGCAATTAACTGCACTTGCACATAATATTGACACATTCAAACAAACTTGGTCCCCTCTTTCTCAATACTTAAAACAGGAGAACTGATTCCTCTTTTTATTTTTATTTTTATAAACTGTCATAAACTATGAGAAATGTGCCCTTCTTTATAACTTATAGCTCAGGCTATATCCTGTCATCCAGTGCCGATCACTCTTCATATCCTAGTTGAAATGTTACTGCCCTTAAATGTATCTCTTATTATTTATTTATTTATTTATTTATTTATTTTCTCTTTTCTATTTTTTTTTCTCCCCCCTCTATCTACTATTATTATTATTATTATTATGTATTTATATATTTTTCGTAATTTAATTTGTATTATCTTTCCAATGTGATAGTATTTGATATTTGGTACAAATTATAACAAACTATTAACATATAAATAACAGATAAAAAAGTATTACTTACTATACTGTTCTACAATTATTTAGATTAGGTCTATATCGTTTATATATAATATTTTATTATATGTTTCATATGTTGTACTTTTATTTTTATTTTATATAATTGTTATTGCTATTATTGTTAGTGGTGGTAGCTGTATAGCTTAATATTTTTATTAATACAGAATAAGTTGTCCCCCCATTGTCTTTATTGATAATCTGAATCAAAAATTTTATATATATAAACAATTAAAATTTATACTCTCGATAAGCTGTCTGGGTCTGGCGGCGACTCTAGTGCTGTCGGTGGGTGTGACTGGCGGGTCTTTTCGGCATGGGCATCTCTTGTTCGGTTGTAGGTTTGCCTGGTCCCTCCCTTAGCCATCTTTGCTGGCAGGCCATTCTCCCATTAAAAGTAATGGTGAAGGAGTGCTGTCTGGGTTGGATGTGGTGTCTCTGGCCGGGTAGCCGACTGGGGTACACCATGGTTTCAACCACAGATTAAAATAAAATAAAAAAAGGGGCAACCAAATGATTCTATCTCCCAGGTCACAGCCAAACCAGGTGAGCTTGGTTTGTAGGTGCCTGTAGTGGTACCCCTGCATCCCTGGTGGAGGAAGATGCAGCAGAGCACAGAAGGTCAACTGCTGGTATGGGAGTTGGGTTCTGTCTGTGTCGGGGAGGGAGGCCAGTCGGTGGGGCAGTGCTACCGGAGCTACTTATGTCTGTTTACATACCATTCAGCCGTTTTCCGGGTCTGGCGGTAGCACTATTAGCATAGCTTAGCATAGATCATTGCGCTGCTGCACTCATGTACGGCAGCAAAGTTTGTTGATTATTACGCAGGAATGAGTGTATAGTTCCTAGCCATATTGGCCTAGAAAATCACAACTTTTCATTTTCCATCGGTCTTAGTACACAACGTAACTACAGAAGTGTCAAGTTTTAAATATGAAAAATGTTGAAACTCTTTGGTCATTTTTGAGCACGATGCTAACTGTCTAATCAGATTCAATGATCTATTCTAAACTATGCTAAAAGTGCTACCGCTAGACCTGGAGATCAGCTAAATGGATTGAAAACGGTAAAACTCAACTGTTTAACTCTAGCGGAGTCGGAAAATGAGCCTATTTTCAAAAAAAGTGGAGTGTTGATACATTTGCAACATGTTTGCGGAGAGCTAGAGCTGTTTTCGGACATCTGGTAGAACTGCCCAGTAAATTACCTGGTGTTAAATTATGTGTTTCAGTAAACACTGTAACATAGACCAAAAACTCCCATAAAAAGCCAATAGTCAAACTGCCGAACTAAGGGAAACACCGATCACCATATTATTAATAACTAAACATTTTCAATAAAACATCAACATCTAAACCTCTGTTAATTCTCTAAAAGAACTGTAGACAAAAAATGTTTTGAACATGTAAAGAGATCATTCAGAAATAACAGTTTCATAACCTAAAACAGAAAATATTTTTGTTATAGCTGAAGAGAAAGGGGTGAATATAATATTTTAATTCTCTGAATCATGTCCACTGAATATAACCTGACATAAACTTATGTTATCTTTCTTCTTCCACCAGCTCTGTTCCACGTCATATTCTCTCTTCATCAGTTTGTCTACGTGTCTCAGTCCATGACTTGGACGGATGCACAGAAATACTGCAGACAGCATTACACGGATCTCGCCACCATTGATGACCAGGAGGATAATGACCAGCTGCTGAAAACTGCGGGAACAGCAACCGCATGGATTGGATTGTTTCGCACTACATCTCCTGGAGACTTTGTCTGGTCAGATCAGAGTAACTCCTCATTCAGAAACTGGGCACTTGGAAATCCGGACGCTGAATTGGGTGTTGTAGTTCAAAACGGTTTTTGGCATGATCGCAAAAGTGTATACTCTTATCCTTTTGCATGTTATGTTGGTGAGTCATTATCTTAATACAGTATATGCATTTCTTCAGAATTTAATTTAGTTGAATGTCTTTTGCTTTGGAACCATATAGGCATCAAACATCAAGAGTGCAAAACAGACAAAAAAACTCGCGCACACACACACACACACACACACAAAAACACAACTAGCTTTTGGAATGGCATGCGTTAATTTGTGTGTGTGTGTGTGTGTGTGTGTGTTTGTGTGTTTAAGTGTGTGTGTGTGTGTGTGTGAGTTTTTTTGTCTGTTTTGCACTCTTGATGTTTTAGAGATTCACCCCTTCACTGTTGAGTTTTTCTGCATCCTTACTGATTTGTAGATTGTATGCACAAAAAAACTAATTTCCCATTAATTTCCTATGGGGGTCATTTTTGACCCGAAGGTCCTGAGTGTGACAATTTTTTTTTACGACCACTTAGACTTTTCAAACCTGTCCCCAATTTTTTGGGGTGTTCATATACCAAGTAGTCACCAAGTAGTTTCGGACCCTTCCGATGAAGCTACGTTTTTTTTTTTTTTTTTTATAAAACGCAAGATCCACTATAGTGGTAAAAATGTGCTATTGCGTGATAAAAATGCTCAAAAATGTCCACCGGATGGCACCGATCTCATTTAAAAAATTGCTTTCATGAGGCCTAGGCTTGACTCTAAAATGAAATACAGCTTTAATAAAAAAAAATAAAAATAAAAAATATATATATATATATATATTTTTTTTTTATTATATTCAATGGGAAAAAATGGGTCATAGTTATTGCATAAATATTAATTATAAGTCATAAAATTATCTCAAAACACAAAAAAAGAAAAGAAAATCCTCAAAAATATATTTCATTGATTTTACTCAAATCTTTTTTATCTTAATCCCGCCCTAATCAGGTCCTGAGTGTGACCCATGAATGAAGAACCCCAGAGGGTTAACTATTATAGGCCCTATTTTAAGGATCTAAGGTCTAAATCTTAGCTCATGGCGCGGGTGCTCTGAGGGCGTTTAAACTTTTGCTAGTTTAACAACGGAAAAACCGGTCTGGTCGCCCGACTCATGGTCCAGAAGGGTTGTCCCTCGTCTCTTAATGAGTCATGGGGTGTGTTTCGGGCATAACGTGCAATAAACCAATCAGAGTCTCATCTCCCTTTCCCTTTAAAAGCATTCGCACCATGGCGGATTCACTATTTACATGTAATATTTCTCATTAATATTTAAATGGGGACACTAAATTTTTCAACTAAACATCGAAATACATCTAAATAATAAACTAAATTAACCATTTAAACTAAATTACTGATCAAATTATTGATCTAAAGCCCACACTGTCACTGTATGATACTTGAAATTTTTCCAGAATGGCTATACAGCTGAATAAAATTATGCTGCATTATTTTCCTGTTTAACACTGTAAAGCTGCTTTGAAACAATCTACATTGTTAAAAGCGCTATATAAATAAAGTTGACTTGACTTGACTTAAATGTGTGTGTGCTGCTGCATGTCCCTGTGTGTGTAATAATCAGTGTACGCTCGTAGTGCTCCGCCTATAGGCTCATATTACTAACAGACCCTTTAAATAACACAAAGATACTGCACTATTGACTTTAGAGCAGGTTTGTGTTGGTCAATGACGTAGTCATTTTCTCACAACAGCAACGCTCCAACAATGCTCCTGAACACACCTGGTGTTCAGACCAGACGCCCATGGATGAACAGATGCACCAGTGCATATAGTTTAATAATTAAACAACGTGACGCTGGACGTGAAAATTAGAACTGTGTCAGGCTGAAACTAGCAAAAAACACTTCCCAGATAACAAGCCACCATTCACCATTTTCACACCTACCTTGTTTGGTCCGGATTTTCTAACTTTTCAGTTTGGTCTGAATCAAAATTAGTGTGAAACCTCCCCCGTACCACGGTCCGGACCAAACTGACAAAATTTGGTCCGACAAAAAGAGGTAGTCTCGGTCCGGATCAAACTGAACATAGGTTTGGTTCGTTTCTAGTGTGAAAGCATTTTCTGTATGGTTCGTACTTTCAGACCATTTACAGGAAGTTCCTGTTTATGTTTAAATATTATAATGTTATTTTTAAATTCAATCAAGGCTACATTAATTATGAAAAGTGAAAAGATGCGCAATATGTCAGAAGACAGAAGGTCAGAAATGATTTTGAAAGAAATTTTGTATGATTTTGCTTAGAAAGCCTTTCTTTAATTTGAATTTCGTTTCGTATAAATTGTATCTTAATTTTAATCAACGTTTAATCAGATAATTGCCTGGATTTAATAAATAAGAAGCAAATAGTCTATAGCAGACATTAATCTGGGGGCGATCACATGTTTTGCACATGAACTGGAATGCGTCTCAAATAAACCAAAACTCAGCAGGCTACTTGTCTCACAAAAATGAGAAATATGTGTATATGAAGCTTGAAATGTCCACTTTTAAACGTAACGAAAAGAAAATAGTAAGGCAATGCGCACTGTTCAATAGTGGCAACAATATGCGTCTGTTCATTCATTCTTGTCAAAGACGCTGACGTTTACAAACCAATCAATGTCCAGATGCCGCCCACATAGATGATAATGAGTGGACGCAAGTGTGTCATGTAAAGTTCTTTAGTGCGCTTGCATTATTGCAATGTGAAACCAAACCAAAACTAACCGAATATATAAAATGTATCAAAACATGAACTTCGGTTCGGACCTTGGTGCGGACTTTCAGGTGTGAAAACGCCCTAAATGTCCTCCAATACCTGCGCATTCATTGAAGTCCTCAGTGAGGAAAGAATGTACTTGAGGCATGAAAATGCGCACTCTACACTGACTTGCGTTGCCGGTAGTGATCCGTCAAAGTCACATGCTGTACTACTCAATTCATGATTGGTCACTGCCAAATTAAAATATTAAAGAGAACGATAAAATAACTTTATTAACCAGTTAATGGTAATTTCTTTTTTTTTTTTTTTTTTTTTTTTTTTTTTTCAAAGTGTTTTTTTATTGTTTTTAAATGTACATAACACAAACAAACCAACCTACATTCTCTTATGTCATACAAGGCATCCCCATCTACAAACCTCATACTTTGTATACATTATCTCACATATCCCCTTTCGTTGCAGATTTGCATCTAAAGTTCGTACAAGTACTGAGAATGCACACAGAACAAAAAAAATAAATAAAATAAAATAAATAAATAAATAATAATAATAATGAAATAAATAAAAGGAGAGGAGAAGGGGAGATGAGAACTTAAACTTATTAATCTAAAGAATTAGCATCAAATGCTATTTCATAATAATCCAAGAAAGGCTGCCATACATTCTGAAACCTTTCTGCTGAGTTTTGGACTGTAGTTCTTAACTTTTCGAGCTGGAGGAAGGACATAATTTCGCACACCCAACGTGAGTGTTTTGGGGGTGAGGGAGCTTTCCAATTTGTAAGAATTAGTCGGCGGGCTAACAATGTAGAGAATGCTATTAATTGAGATTGACCTCTTGAAACCCCAACTTGATTGTGTACCACCCCAAATATTGCAATGATAGGATCTGGATCAATATTCTTTTTACAAATGTAGGTAGATGTATTAAATATCTCAGACCAGAATGTGCCTATGCTTGGGCATGACCAGAACATGTGAGCTAAAGAAGCAGGGGCTTGGTGACAACGCGTACAGTTGGGATCCACATTAGGATATATTTTGGCCAATTTGGTCCTAGAGAGGTGCAGGCGATTAAATACTTTGAATTGTATCAACCTGTGCCTAACACAGATGGATGATGTGTATATTTTATGTATAGCTCTTTGCCAAATTTCATCCGTCAATTCTGTATTTAGGTCGTCCTCCCACTGTACCTTAAGAGACAGAAGAGATGGGCATTTCATGGCCTGAATAGCAGTATACAGCTGGGAGACACCACCCGAGAGATGAGGCTTGACCATCAGACAATGATCAAGAGGGCCGATATTTGGTTTTGAGGGAAATGACTGAAACTGGGAACGGACAAAATCACGGACCTGAAGATACCTAAAAAAATGTGTTTTTGGTAAACTTAATTCATTAACCAAATAGTCAAAAGAAACGAACGTGCCATCTACAAAAAGATCTTCCACACTGTTTATGCCTTTTCTAGCCCAAATGAGAAAGGCCGTATCTATAAGTGATGGCTTAAAAAGAAAGTTTGAGGACAGAGGCATAGACACCAAAGCTTGTGTGTGACCAAAATGTTTGCGAAATTGGGTCCATATGCGTAAGCTGCCTCTTACAATAGGATTGTCCGTATGTGCACCCACTGCCACTGGCAGTGGAGCACACAACATTGAGGCCAAAGAGACGGGCGAGCATGAATGTTGTTCCATTAGACACCAACTCGGACTATTCCCACCAATAGAAGCTCCATACCATATTACTAATTTGTGAATGTTTGCAGCCCAATAATAGTATAAAAAATTTGGTAGAGCTAGTCCAGCATTCTCCTTACGTCTCTCGAGAACTGTTTTCCGTACGCGAGGTACAGTTTTGTTCCATACAAATGTACTGATGTGCCCATCAAGTTCCTTAAAGAATGATTTTGGTATGAAAATTGGGACTGTTTGGAATAAATACAAGATCTTAGGTAACGTTACCATCTTTATTGAATTAATACGTCCAGCCAGGGACAGAGGCAGAGTAGACCAACGATTAAGGTTCTCCTTGATCTGTCCTAAGGTTGATTTTAAGTTATTTTGGTATAGGTCCTCATATCTACTTGTGACACTTACTCCCAGGTATGTCATGGGGCCCTCTGTAGTCCTGAATGGGTATGAGTCGAAGGATCGATTCCGAGCCAGAACATTAATTGGGAACAAAACACTTTTGGTGAGGTTAATCTTGTACCCAGAGGATTTACCAAATTGAGAAATGGTGTCTAGGCATTCTGGGATTGAAGTCTCCGGATCTGATATAAACATCAGCAAATCATCAGCATACAATGACACTTTATGAACCAGGCCGCCCCTCGTGATACCCCGTATATTGTTATTACATCGCAATGCCGCGGCAAGTGGCTCAATGACCAGATCAAAGAGAAGAGGGGACAATGGACAACCCTGTCGTGTCCCTCTCTGAACAGTGAAATATTGCGAATTAAAGTTATTAGTCCTCACTCTAGCTTGGGGTGCTGCATACAACATCCGAATCCAAGAAACAAAGACTGGACCAAAGCCGAATATGCTTAGAGTTTTGAAAAGGTGTCCATACTCAATTCGATCGAAAGCTTTATGCGCGTCTAGTGAGATCACAATTTCTGGCGAGTTAATCGAATGTTTAGAGTATATTATGTTAAAGAGGCGACGTAAATTATGAAAAGACTGCCTGCCCTTTACAAAGCCTGTCTGGTCAGGATGCACAATTTTTGGTACTATAGATTCCAATCTTAAGGAGAGAATCTTTGTAAGTATTTTATAATCACATGTGAGTAGGCTGATCGGGCGATAAGACTCGCATTTAGTGGGGTCTTTGCCCTTTTTGGGAAGCACAGATATTGTGGCTTGGGTCATAGATGTAGGCAGCTTCTCTTGTTTGAGTGATTCATTGTAGACGAGGCACAGTAAAGGTATCAATTTAGAAGCAAAAGCCTTATAAAACTCAATTGGATACCCATCTGGGCCTGGTGCCTTTCTAGTTTTCATGGATCTAATTGCTTGACTAATCTCAGTTTCAAATATAGGCTGCTCAAGGATGGCCTTATCCTCCTCAGCTACAGTCGGGAGAGTTACATTGTCAAGAAATACATGATCACTAGGATTGTCTGAAGAATATAGGGATGAATAAAATAATCTGAATTGCTCATTAATGTCTTTGGTGTCAAGCTTAACTTCTCCATCCGCAGTTTGTATTTTTGTAATAAAATTGGCAGCAGAATATTGACGCAGCTGGTGAGAGAGTAACCTACTTGCCCGCTCTCCATGTTCGTAAAAGTTTTGTCTAGATTTCAGAAATTTCTCTCCTGCTTCCATGGAGGTAAGAAGATCAAATTCTGTTTGTAATGCTATTCTTTTTTTGCGGAGGTCAGCTGTAGGGGCAGATGAGTGTTGCTGGTCAACATCGCGGATTAGATTGATCAACTCATTGTAACGTCTAGACCTGCTTCTATTAAGACGGGCGGTGTATTCTATTATTTGACCCCTAATATATGCTTTAAGAGTTTCCCAAAGTATTAAAATATCGGTGTCTGGCAGCTGGTTAGTTTCAATAAAGAAATCAATCTGTGTTGAAATAAAGTCCACAAATGTTTCATCAGACAACAAAGATGTATTAAATCGCCAATTACATTGAATTGGCCTTCTAACCTGGAGCCAAAGCTCCATAGTGACAGGAGAGTGGTCAGAAATAACAATGCTTTCATAACTGCAAGACTTAATTGATGAGAGCATTTTTTGATCCAGCAAAAAGAAATCTATTCTTGAATATGTTTGATGGACAGCGGAGAAGAAGGAAAACTCCTTTAACGTAGGATTCTTAAATCTCCATGGATCTACTACACCACTAGAACCGCAAAAAGCATTTATAATAGTTGCAGATTTAGAGGGGGAAGGAGGGGCTGTAAATACTTTGGAACGGTCTAGAGAAGGTTTAAGAACTGTATTAAAGTCTCCTCCCAGAATCAGATGGTGTGTGCCCAGCTCTGGTATATGGCCAAACAGTTCTTTAAAAAAGTCTGGGTCATCCCAATTTGGAGCATACACACTAACTAGGACCACCGGTACGTTATAAAGTCTGCCCTGAACAATCACAAAACGCCCGCATTTATCACTAATAGCACTGGTTTGTATAAATTGCACATTTTTGCCAATCAAGATGGCTGTACCACGAAATTTAGAATTTAATTCAGAGTGGTAGACCTGTGATACGCATCCTCTCTTTAATTTAGGAATGTCTGTTATGCGAAGGTGTGTTTCCTTTAGGAAAATTATCTCTGCTTTCAATTTGTTTAAATGTGAAAACACCTTACTTCGCTTTACAGGATGGTTGAGTCCCCTCACGTTCCAGCTCACAAATTTAGTCACTGGTCTATTCATTCCATCTGCCGGACCCATGGCTGAAAAAGTTCAACTCAAAGTTATTATGAAAACTCATCTCCAACTCTGAGAAAAAGAAAGAAGGTAAAGGGAAAAAAAACAAAAGCACAAAGACAAAAAAAGAGCAAACTTTGCAGAGTAAAAAGAAAACTTTTAAATCACCCATTAACAACACAGACCCCTGCTGGTCCCTCCCCAAATGAGAGACTGCACCCCCCCAACCTCCCAAGCCACTATGAAGTTTCATAGAAAGAAGAAAATAAAACTTACCGAGTGGAGCTGAGACCCCACATAAACCTTATAATAACCATTAAGATGAACATCTATAACATTAACAAGACTATTTAGAACCATTACTCAATATCCCTGTGTACATGGAAAAGAGAGAGAGAAAAAAAAAGAAAAACAATTTCTAGTTATCAATATTTTGAATTCAGCATGTTAGAAAACGATTCTAAGTGGAACATGAAAAACCAAGCAGACATATGAATTATTGCATATGGAGAAAAGAAGAAAAAAACGCCTCAGTCTGCATATGACACTAGCCATCAGTACACCCACTGTCCAATGTCACTGAACTGATCCAATGTCCCATGGCATTACGCTGCAGCGATATTGATCCCCAAACACAATTGGTTCACTCCAATACTCCCACCAAATATAACGTTACCATGGTATTTAGCCGAACAAACTCCCATATTAATCACTCATAAGTCCCCTGACGAAGGTAACCGCCTTCTCTGGGTCAGTAAAGTTCTTCTGCTGGCCGTCCCGAGTCGTAATCCTCAGTTTTGCAGGATACAACAGCCCGTATTTGATCCCCTCGCATTGCCGTAATAACTGTCTCACCTGTCCGAAAGCCGCTCTACGCCGCGCCACATTCTGCGTGTAATCAGGGAACACTCTGATAGTGTCGCCATTTTCAGATACAAGTTGTGGAGATGTAGCAGCCTTTCGTAGAATGCTTTCCTTCTCTTGATAGTAGTGGCACTTGACGACAAAAGCTCTCGGTGGCTGCCCATTTCCCGGGGCTTGCTGCAAAGTACGGTGAGCCCTATCGATAACGGGCGGTTCGTCCAGGCCCATCACTTTTTGTAAAAGTTTTGCAACAAAGGTGCTCGCTGAAACGCCTGCCTCTCGTCCTTCTTTAACCCCAAAGATGCGTAAATTACATCTCCGTGATCTCGCTTCCAAATCCTCAGCCTTTGCCGCCAAACTCACCACCTCTTTTTTCAGTTCAGCCACCTGTTGCTCAAGATTAGCGATAGCATCTGAGTGAGTGTTAGCTGCAGTTTCCAAGCCTGCGGTGCGCTCTTCAAGCGCGTTAGCTTTGATGTTAAGCTGATCGATTGCACCCTTCAGCTCGTCTCTCAAACCACCGATTTGCTTGCGTATTTCTTCATTTTGCATCTCTGCTTTCTCATCCATTTTCGCCAGCAGTTCGTTTCTTAATGAATTTATTGCTTGTAATATAGCTGACTGCCCCGAGCTCGTGCTTTCCGCTGGTTCGTTAGCTTTAGCAGCCTTCCTCAGGTCCGGCATATTTATAAGCGGCTCGACTTGATTAACAGAATAAAAACAAAAATTCTCACATTTTATCCATGCACACTGTGTCTGTATGGATTTAAACAACGAAAAAAGTGTCTTGTTGACGAATTTTAAGGTTCATGTGGGAGAGCTCAGTTAGACACGTCTACATCCCTTCGAGGCCCAACCGGAACAGCGATCAGTTAATGGTAATTTCAAATAAACGTTTCTGTTCATAACGATTAAAATTGATTTTGTTTTCGTTTTTGTTCCTGTTAAAATGTCATTCGTTTCCGGTTTTCGTTTTCGTTCCTTGAACCGGTTCAGAGCCTGTTGTAGTTGTTGTGTTTCATGATGTTAAACCAACATCACATTGTAACATTGATTCAATGCCATTACCATTGATTTTTGGATGAAACTTCAATACTTTTTCAACATTAATTGTGGGTGCAAACGTGATGTTGATTCAATGCAGTTAACATTGACACATTAACATTGATTTAACGTTGTTTCGATGGTGGCTTGCAATCTGGGCTGTGTTGTATTGTGTCGAGTGTATGATAGGCCCCTATATGATTATTTAATTAGTGCTTAACTGCCAGTCCAGTTTAAGAAAATCATATACTGTACATTTACATCTAACAGAGCAAGACATTTTACTTACGAACGCATTTGATTGAAGTTCTACTGAAATATAGATTGTACTGTACATTATTCTTTATGACTCTGAATTCTTCATCAGGGTATCCCACAGTCCCACAGAAGCGACAGATCGTGAAACTGGAGGTGAAATCAAGTGAAAATCTGAATGATCCGGAAGTGATGAACAGGATTTTATCAGAGGTGAGTCTCGCTCTTCTTACTACTGTAATTCCACAGCAGAAATATCCTTCATAAATCTGTTTGTGTTCTTCAGATGAAGCAGATCCTGAAGGAGAAGGGACTGGAAGAAGATGCTAAACTTTCATGGAGAAACCAATCCGATGGGAACGTCTTCCAAAAGAAGGACCAGAAGAGAGACCCCACTCAACAGATTTGCGTTTCCTAATTTTGAATGAACTCGTTTTCTTCTATTTTAAATTGTACTCCATAAAATTACACACAATATCTGTAAAATTAACAACTTGGCTGTTATTTAAATATTATGGCATTAAAGTCAAATTACAGTAATTCTAATTTTGTTATACAGAAAAGGGCTGTATCATCTATACAGTATTTTTTCAGTTGTTTTTAAATGACATACAAGTGCATGTAAAATTACACAAATAATGGCTATAATCATGGAATCACCAGCAGTTGGCGCCATTGCTCACACTGTAAAAAACATCCAAATGACTGTCAGCAACAAAAACCATAAAAAGTAAAGTAAAATACCCTAATGTAAAGGGTTTTTCGTTAAACTTTTCAGAAAAAACGGTTATTTTACAGGTATTTTGTGAATTATTACGATCAAACATCAACATATGTGTAACAATACGCTCTCAGTTTAGCGGTTTACAGTGAAAATGCAGAAATCTTTTCTTCAGGGATGTTGTATTTGTGTTTCGGGTTCTTGGTCGGCTATAGATGTTTATTCAACGCTGGATTTCGGCTTCTGAATTTAATAATCCCTTATCTGTTGTATTTGATAAATTCACTGCACTCTAATTTATGTTGATATAAAATGTTAATAATTTGACTTAGTTTAAATGATTTAATCTCATAATTGTTATTTAGTCATAATTAAATGCATATGATTTAATTAATGTCATAAGATTTCCCAAAGCATGATTTTTTTCCTTTTGTGGCAGATATTGGCTTCCATAGGCAAACATTTAATAAATGCTGTAATTAACCATTTCCTTCTTAAAATAAATATGCCGTATTATTGGCTATACGAATGTCTTTCCTTTGAGCCGCAGTGGAAACACCAGTATGATGGAAAGCGGTCTAGTGTACAATCGACTGTGATTGGTCCATCCTCACCAGCGCTGAGAAAAGTAACTCCTATCATTAATTCTTTGAATAATGATATTGAGAAAGATTATTTAAAAAGAAAATACACAGGGAAATATGAGTGTTTATATTTGGAGTCATCGTCTTAATTGTACACATGTAACGGAGGCCAGCTAGTAGTTGCTGTGTGAGTAAACCTCACTCATGATTGTTTTGGTCCTCTCCCTAAATCACCTGAGTCTGTTCATTGCCTACTTTGACTAGCCTGTCATCATTTTGTAATTCAAAATGGAAGTATAGGGCAAAATGCAAATTAAGGTTTGTAGACTCCTGTCAGGGCAGGCATACTCAAATCGCTCAGCTCGAGACTAGTACATAAACCTCTTAAAGGGGATTCCAGTTTGGCGGGTCGGGTGCATTGCATGTTCTCAGCTCTCTAGGCCTGTCCCAGATTTCATAAATATTTCGCCATCCAATTTCTATAATTTTGCTCCTATGAAATTATATAACCGGGAAAACTAAAAGAAAAGACCCGTTCTCACCGCTGACGAACACACCAACAGCTAAAAGGAAGGATACGGAGACTAAAGAATGATACATGAAATTGAATGGGCTACTTCAGTGATTTAGCATTAGGTTTTGTATCTGTAGAAACCCGGTAGTATATCCCATTTAATCCCAAATTTTTCCCAGGCACAAAAATATCCAAATCATGTGTCATTAGTATCCCTTTGAAACAATCAATCGTAATTTTTAGAAATTTTCATGGAAAAGTATGTGAAAAAAGTGTGTTTTGTGATCAGTTTGCCAAATTGTCACAATTGTGACCGGTGGGATACCTGTTGTATCAACCATTGGACAGACTGAATATAGGTCTATTTGACCTGTGCAGTGTGTTTGTAAGTGTGTTTCTGTCTCTCTCTCTCTCTCTCTCTCTGTGTGTGTGTGTGTGTGTGTGTGTGTGTGTGTGTGTGTGTGTGTGTGTGTGTGTGTGTGTGTGTGTGTGCGCACGTAAGAGTGTATAAAATCCTTATATCAAAGGCTAGTTATTATCACTTTTAAAAGTTCCCGCATTGCCTCTAAATGCTCTCTCATTGTAGTGTGAATATTTTACATACAAGCCTTATACTATCGGCTAGCAATATGAAAACTGGGAGCACTGTTACGAATATTGAGTTTAAGACAAATGAAGGAATTGAAAATAATCAAAGATATTTGATATTTGAAATCCAACAAAGAAATTTGCTTTACTGTTGTCAACACATTTGCTTATCAGAAGGGCCTGGAAGACAAAAGACACGCCTGTAGGCCACATGGGGTCCCACCTTTCTCTCTTTTCCTCTGGCTCTTGAAGTCATTGGGGCTTCTCTTCTTTGCTCTCTTCTTCTCTCTCTCCCTCTCTTGCTCTCTCTCTCTCTCTCTCTCTCTCTCTCAGGTAACATTGTATTCATGCTGTGTACGATTAATGGTATAAGTTTATCATCTCATTCATCCATTTTGAAACTATTTTAAGTGTAACCATTACCAGATTTTGTCATTAAATCCTTTCTATTATGAATACTGTGCTAACTAGTTTTGATTTAGTATTGACTTTGAAGTGCTCCCTATTGCAATACAATATAGTCAATACAATATAGTCATATTATAGCAACGCTCTCCCACATATTTTGCTATTGTAACTGCGCTTATCTCCGTCGTTGGTATAAGTTGCAGTGGGTGGAAATAGACAAGAAATGTACAGTTTTCTTCCATCTTTCTGATAACGTTTCTTTAGTCTTCTGGCAACCCTGTAGATTGAACCATCTACAGGAGTCCACTCTTACAGATGGTGCCGAAGGGAAATTTTCTAGTGACGTGTTGTTTGCTTTATGGAGTGAAAAAGTTGAGCCTACCTTGTCCAAATTCAAGAAAGAGTATATTGGAATTAAAAGTTCAGATGATGAAATGTTCAGATATTGGGAATTAAATGGCAAACATCAAAAAAAATCAAAACATGGTGAAATAATTGAGGCTTTAAACTTCATAAGTTGTAAAAGGCTACGTGATGTGACAACACATCTATTTTCAAGTATAGATGCGAAATGTAAAGAAATGGAATCTAAAAATGAAGAAGCAGAAAAGTCTGAGGCAAAGATTCAAGATCTTCAATCACAGCTAGATAACTTACTAGCTGCGCAGTTAGCCCTGACTGAAAAGTGTAAAAAGCACAAAGAAACCATTGCAGATCTCAAGGCTAAGCTAAATGCTAAAAAGTGTATGCCTTCACTTCACTTTTATAGCATGTTCACTTCATAGATGAGGTGACTTGCTCTAATGAATCTGAAGCCTCTTAGCAAGGAGTTTAATAGTAAAACATCCAGATTGCAATGATCCTGTTTGTATTTTCAAATTTGTAATTGTATGACACATTGTGCGCATTGATTACACATTATAGTTGTTTGTGCTACGAGATACACATAGACTAGTCAAGTTTATTCTTTAAAACACATGATTGCTTTACTGTAAGTGTTGAAACACTTATGATAAAGGCTGTAAATGCTATGCATTCTAGGCCATGTATCTTGTGGAAATTGGAATATCTTTAATACTGGAATTGTACAGCAATCTCAAGTTGCATGTGTGTCTATGTTGAATTTGTTACTATATAGCTGCAGTGAACCAAGTACAGGAGCACAGAATTGCCATGTGGCTACAGTGTGAAATACAATTGCATTAACCATGAGAATGTTTCCAAACTTTGCATTTTATCATGCTCTTTAACAAAAACATTGGTGTGAGAAGATTTTGAGCCAGACCACACCTCATACTGATATTGTATTGCTGGCTGCCTGTTTTACAACAGGGCTAAATTTGCATCACAATTGTTAACCCTCCTCACCAGTTTTGTGCATTATTTACACATAGTCACAGCTAAATTTAGTCAGATAAATTTGATTTTCACACAAAGTCAAATCTCCATCTGCCTCACAAAATGTCTTTACATCTAGACTGTATTACAACTGTGAATTTCTTCAAGTTATTGTTTGTTTTGTTTCTTTCTTTTGATTTACTAAATCAGGTATTATTTGTCTCACCAATTTAAATATCAAAAGGGTATTTCTCATCCTTACCTAGTGAAAAATATTATTTTATCAGTGTATTGTAAAAATGCATTTGATTTTGAATTTTGTTGATTTTGAGTTCTGAGTCTTTGTATTTTGTCCATTTTACAATGTAACAATGGTTTTGGAGATGAATTCAATTTAATTTCTGTATTTGGTTAAACAATATTTTGCTGATACTCTTCATGAAAGAGGGGTGTAAACCCAACAATGATTGTTGTTTTGTTATGATGCATATTATTTGAATGTTTCTAGAAATAATGTAAGAGCTTGTGAGATCTTCTTTTATTCTAAACCTTGACCACTTTATTAAGTACATCGATTTAAAGGCTTATTGCCAGAGAATATTTTAATCTGACCATATCAAACTTCTGATCAATGTCAAATTCCATGTATTTGCTGTTTGTTTGGCTATGTTACAGGAATCTTGCTGTTCGAGTTCACCTCCTGTGTTCTGCCTCAGAAAGAGAGACAAGCGTTTGTTCTCATCTTCAGTGACTGTTCTTGAGGTGTGAGGTATTCAATGGACGTTTTGCAAATCAATGATCAAAGAGGTTGCACCACACCATTTGATGAAGTTCTCAAGCAGGGCTGTAAGGACTGACAAACTGCTTTTACAACATGCCTGGGCGACAAGTCTGAAGATGACATCTACACAACTGAAAGCATGTCTTTGTGGACTGTCACCTCTGGACATTTTATGAATGTGGCCAAATCTGCCAAGGAGGGACTGAAGGAATTGAAAATAATCAAAGATATTTGATATTTGAAATCCAACAAAGAAATTTGCTTTACTGTTGTCAACACATTTGCTTATCAGAAGGGCCTGGAAGACAAAAGACAGGCCACACCTTTACAGTGGGGGAAGTTTGGTCTGATTGGTCAGTTTGAAAGAAATACATTTGGTTTCAGTCACATGGTCAAGGAATAGATAAAAGAGGATTGGAACTGTGGCTTTCTCTCTTTTCCTCTGGCTCTTGAAGTCATTGGGGCTTCTCTTCTTTGCTCTCTTCTTCTGTCTCTTTCCCTCTCTTGCTCTCTCTATCTCTCTCTCTCTCGCTTTGCATGTTGGGAGCTTTGGGGTGAGAGTAGCGTCGAGTGAGAATCGAGCTGCAAAACTTTTCCTTTTCTTTTTTCTTTTCTTTTATATAATATCTTTTTCTTTTTTTTCTCACCTTTTCTTTTTCTTTTGCATGTTTTTGACAGTTTTAGTAAGCGTTTGAGCACAACAAAGTTGTGCGATAGGATGAGACGCCATCTCTATCCTTATAGCATGGTGTGCGGTGTGTACCTGATGATGGAGTTAACGTGGAGGAGGTTCTTGTGGCAGTGGGAGATGAGGTAGGGTTTGAAAGTATTATTTCTGCCTCTCGAATGAATAAAGCGGTTGTTGTGTTTGTTAAGGAGAAAAATACTGCTAGCAGGTTGATCGAAAATGGCATTGTCATACATGAGAACGTCTCAGGTTACGTATGTAACCTCTGTTCCCTGAGAACAGGGAACGAGCGCTGCGTCTAGCTGACGCTATGGGGAAACGACCTCGGCGTGACTGGTGTCTGAAGCTACTATCGAATCACGGCAAAGTCTTTGACCGACGTCAGCCCATGACGTCATCATCGTGCGACCCGGAAGTAGAAAAGGGCGCCGTGCCAACACATACACATCTTCTCATCTGAAGTGACTGTTTGGCAGATAGGCCCTGAAGCATGGCAACGAGACGCAGCGCTCGTTCCCTGTTCTCAGGGAACAGAGGTTACATACGTAACCTTAGACGTTCCCTTTGGAAAGGGAACTCTCGCTGCGTCTAGCTGACGCTATGGGGAACGATATACCAACGCCGCCATGCTGAGGGGAGTGTCTGCCTCTTGGCAGTGACAACTGTCAACACAAGTAATTCCACTGAAAAACCTGAGCGACTCCCCCTCAGGTCACACTGGGCTGACAGTGACGGCACTCCCTACGGTCATAGCCCAAACTATGCAACTAAACAGAACCCTAACGCACTGCGTGGGGTTATATCTAGACAGCTCAAAGGCCCGGGACCACTACTTCCACAGAAGGGGTCCCTTTAAGGGAATGTGGCTAGGGGACCCGAAGGAGCCCCAGCCAGTCACTACTCGGGAAACCAGTTCTCCCGAGTGCCACCAGGGAGGCCTGACCTGGTGCCCTAATTGTTATGGACACTTCGGTTTAGCCAACCCTGTCTGTTCAAAAACAGAGCCTCTGGATGGTGCCCAGGGGGCATCCAAACTAAGGGACTGAAAAACTGGCAGTCCTACTTAGCCCGGAACTCAGAGACGGGTTATCCAAGAGAGCAATACTCAGCGTAGCGATTTAGAACCCTTGCTAGCGAGGGGAGTCTGCCTGCTCAAATCAAGGATCTACCAGGTGCTTGTGTTTCAAAGCAGTAGGGAGGCCGAAAGGGCCTAAGGACTGATCTAACAGGGAGGCCTCATGAGAGGCCTACGACCGTCTGACCAGGCTCAGGCGGCTGAGTGTTCATAGACGACCCTCATTGAGGGGAGCAGCTGAACCTGCCTGGCGGGTAACCTCCAGCTGTAGGCCCAACTACCACAAGTTCTCCACAGAGAACTGGTAATCAAGAAGTGCCTAACTCGGGAACTTCGCCTTCAAGGAGGCCCCGTGGGCCTACTACCTGATAGCGGGTTTTCCAGGGAGGCCTATAGAGGCCTACTATCTAAAAGCATGCCATACTGGCAACCCGAGCATCCTAGCTCGGGAACATCCTCAGGGAGGCCTAGTGAGGCCTACTACCTGACAGCAATATATGCCAATTCTCAGGGCCTTCAAGCTCACTTCCAGGGAGGCCTAGGCAGCCTACCACCTGCCAGCGAAGCATGCTAACTGCTGAGGTTACGTCTTGTTTTCTCAAGGAGGCCTAATGGAGGCCTACTACTTGACAGTCAAGCTACACAGGCTAGCCGAGCATCCTGATTCAGGAACTCGCCCTCAAGGGAGGCCTATTGAGGCCTACTACCTGATAACCAGCCTTTAGGGAGGCCTGGAGAGGCCTGCTACCTGTTTGCACCTCGTGCTAACTGTTTCTTCAAGTGACTGGATCCCAGGAACGCCTTAGGGAGGCCTGATGAGGCCTACTACCTGCCTCTGGGGAAGCCCAGTGCGGGCCTGTTTGAGTGACCACAACCTGAGAGCTCACCCTCAGGGAGGCCTAGTAAGGCCTTACAATTAACAGCAGGCCTTCAGGGAGGCCTGATGAGGCCTACTACCTGCCTCTGGGAGTGACCACAACCTGGGAGCTCACCCTCAGGGAGTCAAGTCAAGTCAAGTCAACTTTATTTATATAGCGCTTTTAACAATGTAGATTGTTTCAAAGCAGCTTTACAGTGTTAAACAGGAAAATAATGCAGCATAATTTTATTCAGTTGTATAGCCATTCTGGAAAAAATTCAAGTATCATACAGTGACAGTGTGGGCTTTAGATCAATAATTTGATAAGAATTTAGTTTAAATGGTTAATTTAGTTTATTATTTAGATGTATTTCGATGTTTAGTTGAAAAATTTAGTGTCCCCAACTGAGCACGCCAAGCCAGAGGCAACAGTGGCAAGGAAACCAAAACCCCATTAGGTGACCTAATGGAGAAAAATAAACCTTGGGAGAAACCAGGCTCAGTCGGGGTGCCAGTTCTCCTCTGGCCAATTAACAAACAGCGTATTATTATTATTATTCTGGCAGTTTTACAGCTCGGAGCTCATAATAGATCAGAATATTCGAGGGACCGGGGGCAACATGCCGGAGACGGGTTTATTGAGGATGATGTTGATTAAACAATTATTAAAGTGCAATATTCGAATGATCGGAGGCAACACGCTGGAGACGGGTTTATTGAGGATGACATATCGATTTAAGTATTATTTAATTGTAATATTCGAACAATCTGAGTCAACACGCCGGAGACGGATTTATTGAGATGCCGTGTCGATGAGGCAGTTGCAGGGGGAGTCTAATCACGGTCTCCCAGACACTTCGGGGTCCTGTGTTGGTCTTCTCTGGGCGCAGGTCCACCATCTGAACTGGATACGGCCCGGATCCGGCTGACTGCAGTAAACCTCGGGATAAAACAGAGAGACTATCATTAGCGTAGATGCCATTCTTCTGATGATGTAACGAGTACATCAGGTGTTATGGGAAGTGTTCCCGGTTCCGGCTGACCTAGTTAATGCAGCCTAACAATCATTTCATTGAAAAAGTGTTTTATGTGTATGCCACAGTAAAGAGATGTGTTTTTAGTCTAGATTTAAACTGACAGAGTGTGTCTGCTTCCCGAACAATGTTAGGAAGACTGTTCCAGAGTTTAGGTGCTAAATAGGAAAACGATCGACCGCCTGCAGTTGATTTGGATATTCTCGGTATGATCAACTGGCCAGAATTTTGAGACCGCAGTAGACGTGATGGAGTATAATATGTTAAGAGCTCGCTCAAGTATTGGGGAGCTAAACCATTTAGTGCTTTGTAAGTAATAAGTAAGATTTTAAAATGTATGCGATGTTTAATAGGCAGCCAGTGCAGTGTTGACAGAACTGGGCTAATATGGTCATACTTCCTGGTTCTAGTAAGAACTCGAGCTGCTGCGTTTTGGACCAGCTGGAGTTTATTTATTAAGCGAGCAGGGCAACCACCCAGTAGAGCATTACAATAATCTAACCTTGAGGTCATGAACGCATGAACTAACTGTTCAGCATTTTGCATTGAGAGCATGTGCCGTAATTTAGATATATTTTTAAGATGGTAGAAAGCAGTTTTACAGATGCTAGAAACGTGGCTTTCAAACGAAAGATTGGTATCAAAGAGCACACCCAGGTTCCTCACTGACGACGAGGACTTGACAGAGCAGCCATCAAGTGTTAGACAGTATTCTAGGTTACTACTTGTGGAGCTTTTTTGTCCAATAATTAAAAATTCAGTTTTTTCTGAATTGAGTTGCAGGAAATTACCAGTCATCCAATGTTTTATATCAGCTATGCATTCCGTTAATCTTGTGAATTGGTAAGTTTCTTCAGGGCGTGAAGAAATATAGAGCTGAGTATCGTCAGCATAACAATGAAAACTAACGCCATGCTTCCTAATGATATCTCCCAGTGGTAGCATGTACAGGGTGAAGAGTAGCGGTCCTAGCACTGAGCCTTGTGGTACTCCATACTGAACTTACGATCGGTGTGACATATCTTCATTTACTACTACAAACTGATAACGGTCGCATAGGTATGATTTAAACCATGATAATGCAATTCCACTAATACCTACATAATTTTCGAGTCTATTCAAAAGAATGTTGTGGTCGATAGTATCAAATGCAGCGCTAAGATCGAGTAACACTAATAGAGAGATACAGCCACGATCGGATGATAAGAGCAAATCATTTGTAACTCTGACGAGAGCAGTCTCAGTGCTATGATACGGTCTAAATCCTGACTGGAAATCCTCACAGATACCATTTCTTTCTAAAAAGGAACATAATTGTGAAGACACTGCCTTTTCAAGTATTTTTGACAGAAAGGGTAGATTTGAGATTGGTCTATAATTGACTAAATCTGTAGGATCAAGTTGCGGTTTTTTAATAAGTGGTTTAATAATAGCCAACTTAAAAGTTTTCGGTACATATCCTAATGACAAAGATGAATTAATGATATTAAGAAGAGGATCTATGACCTCTGGTAGCATCTCTTTTAATAGCCTAGTTGGTATAGGGTCGAGCATACATGTTGTCGATTTTGATGATTTAACGAGTTTAGCCAATTCTTCTTCTCCTATAGCAGTGAATGAGTGTAATTTTTCCTCAGTGACACTACAATGCTCTGTCTGATGTGATGCTGTATGAGACGGCTGCATGGTTAAAATTTTTTTCCTAATATTATCAATCTTACATGTGAAGAAGTTCATAAAGTCATTACTGCTGTGCTGTTTACAATCATCAGAAGTTGAAGCTTTATTTTTGGTTAATTTAGCCACTGTATCGAATAAATACCTTGGGTTGTGTTTGTTTTCTTCCAAGAGAGTTGAGAAATAAGCAGATCTAGCCGTTTTTACAGCCTTTCTGTATGTGATCATGTGCTCTTTCCACGAATTACGAAATACCTCTAATTTTGTTTTCTTCCAACTGCGCTCCATTTTTCTGGCTGCTGTTTTAAGGGCCCGGGTGTGCTCGTTGTACCACGGCGTTGGACTATTTTCTTTAATCTTCTTTAAGCGCAGAGGAGCAACTGTGTCTAAAGTACTGGAAAAGAGAGAGTCAATAGTTTCTGTTGCAACATCGAGTTCTTCTATACTATCTAGTAAGGCCTTACAACTAACAGCAGGCCTTCAGGGAGGCCTGATGAGGCCTACTACCTGCCTCTGGTAGTGACCACAACCTGGGAGCTCACCCCCAGGGAGGCCTAGTAAGGCCTTACAAGTAACAGCAGGCCTTCAGGGAGGCCTGATGAGGCCTACAACCTGATAGCCGGCAGGCTAGCTGTCCCGGTACATACCTCCAGTGAGGCCTGGTCGAGGCCTTCCAACCCAGATAGCAGACCAACACTGAATCATCGTTGAATCAATGTTAATGCATCAACTAAAATATCATTGAATCAATGTTGAAATTTAACATTGATTTGTCGTCAGGTTTGCACCCTGAAATAATGTTATTTCAATGATGAAAAATAGATGAAGATGGGCTTAAAATCAATATTTTTTCAACTACAATTAAATCACTTATTTAACACTGAATCAACATTGAATCAATGTTAATGCATTAATCAAATTATCATTGAAACGATGTTGATATTTAACATTGATTTGTTGTCAGGTTTGCACCCTGAAATGTTATTTCAACGATGAAAAATAGATCAAGATGGGCTTAAAATCTATATTTTTTCAACTTAAATTAAATCACTTAGTTAACACTGAATCAACATAGAAACACTATAAAATCAATCTTGCTTTATGTACAGCAGGATTATATGCTAGTTAATTTTCATGTATGGCAGCAATTTATATGATTTTGTATCAAAAAGTCACTCAAAGTAAACAACATCCTTCAGTTCACATGCAAATGTACTTTGAGTGCCTAGAAAAGCGCTATATAAATGTAACAAATTATTATTTATTTATGCCCCCACAGTTTCAACAGGAAATCTCACATTGACTTAAAACAATTACATCTGAATTTATAAGACAAGTGAAAAACATGACAACCTGGCAAAACGGAAGTAAATACAAATGGAAACTCGTCTATAAAGACAGAAATGGGACAGTACTACTGAAAGAAAAAAGGTAGAAGAAAGAATGAAATACTCTGAATACTCTAAACTGAGGGGTTTCCACCACGAGCAATGCCCCCAAGCCTTTCAGGGGCGTAACGGAGCCATTTTTACACCATCCCAGCAAAGATGAACTCTGATGCTTCCTTTTTATCAGCATTCACTTGTAATGCACCTAAAACAACAAGAAGTTAGTAAATATTTGGAAATGTGACTAATTATACATTACAAATGTACTACAAAATGAAGTGAAACTTGAAATGTGATCAAAATCTTTACATTCCAGTTAAAACACGCTGAATTTAAATTCAATACTATTTAATTAATTTTAATATAGACTTTTCCCTTTAACCCCTTTGTGTACAGAGATCGCCGACGGCCCCGCGTTTGATAGTGTTTACATTGATCGCTAGTTTACAATATCATTTTGTCAAGTAATAAGGTCAACCAGTGCATTGTTTGAAAGATAAGAGACTGCAGATTCGTATCTGTATAAGTATTATACAATCAAGATAACTTTGCAACGTTTTTTTTGTCATTCTGTATGAATCTAAACAATGTGATATGACAACAAAGAGAGGGGGGTCCCTTACCTTTTTGTGCTTTGGAAATGTAATGTTTGGCAGAATAATGGTGACTTCGACCTTTTTTCCATGGGAAGAGTCCAGTGTACGATGTCCATAGTAAATATTTGTCCAAAAACAAGCAAACTGGTAAAAAAAGCTATAGAACTTCTGTTGTTTACTTCCTGAAGTTTACTAATCACGAGGACGCTGTCCTGTTTATTTGATGAACTGTACGCATGAAGCGCATTATTCAATGAAATATAACGTATCAATGTATTTAGTAGAGTGTCTGGAACTGAATGAGAACCGCCCAGAAGATATCTGATGAAAACTAGCCACGCAATTTTAGAAAAGATTGAAAGATGACAGTCACTTTTGGTGACGCATGATTATCCACATGCAAATGTGTTTGGTAAAAAAAAAAAAAAAACAGCAATGGGAAAGTCTTGTGTTGTCATCTAACATGTAGTCTATGCAATAACGAATACGCCGATGTGTTGATTAGCATAAATCTCGCGAGTATCACATTGTATTTTTGTTTGCGTAACCATTTGCATCCTGGAAAATTACTCACGCACGCCCCTCGTGACGCATAGAGGTTCCCTTGCTACACTTGCTCACTAGCGCTCGCTCTGTCAGCATTCGCCTGCAATGGATCCACGTCGAAGACAGAAGTTATTTTCTCCTGCTGCTGCATTGGAAGAACTTTTGCGAAGCAGTGATGAAGAAAATGTGTAATAATCAGAAGAGAGTGCTGTATCCAGCGTCGACTCTGAAGAAGAGGAAATGTTTTTGGAAGGTCTCGATCCTGTTTTAGATCGGTAAGTGTCTACATTTAGTATGTTTTTGTTGCTTTGTTTTGTAGTTTTGTGTTTCTACACTATTACGTCTTATTAGTACATTCAAGTACCGCAAAATTCCTTTTTTATTCAAGTTCTGAGTTAGAAGCTAGTGATGTAAGTTGTAACAATGTATCGTGGATAGTGAAAATCTGTATTGTGTATATTTCACCCAAAATAAAAATGACAGTGTGAGGAAAAAGTTAAATTTCACAGTGTTTTAGTGTCAGTACTACATTCAATTACTATAAAATGTTGAATATAATGTATAATAATGCAATGGGGGAATATTTGTGGGACCTGATAATGTCTTATGTTGCCACTAAAAAGTGACCAGCAATATTTTAAATATATCTAGTCAGTGAGTGGGTGAGAGTGTAAGCATATTTGTCTAAAATAATTCAGTCTTTTCGGCTATTATCACCAGAATAGTTTTTACTATGTTGTCACCATTGTCCTGTGCGTTTGGTTATCAGCACCAGGTCCAAGCCTATTCATATCCACCCCAATGTAATACAAATTTAGCATTTCGGTATATTTTTTGTTATCCTTTTTACAATATGCCTTGGAGTATCGCAATAATATTGTATTGTGAGTTCAGTATTGTGCTATTTATCGAAATGTGACATGGGAGTATTGGTAAACCTCTAGAAGAAACCCTGTACAACGTACTTGAGCATATAACTTTATGTATGTACAGTTGTGTATGTAGAAAGCAGGACAAAGTTCAGACCAAATGTGTCAGAGGAAAAAATGCAATAATATGTGCTATTTTCTGTGCAAGATAATCTGTTATGTTGGGTTTATTTCTAATCCTTTTTGTGTAATTCAACAGTGAGGAAACTTCAGATGATGACTGGGTACCAGAGGCCTCTGGAAAACAGACAAAACGTCCCTGCCTGGCTGCAACATCTCTCGCTGCCTCCAGAAGTTCCAGGGGAGGAGGAAAGAAAGGAAGACAGAGACAGCGCAGTACTTTGTGGTGAGCAAATAATGTGAAGCAAGAAATGTTTCTTGAGAGAAGAAACTGTTTTGGGGTATGATTATTGTCTGATTACAGTCTGAGTCATTAGCTGGTAGTGTAAATGTTTCAATAAGGGAAACAACAGAGTGGGTATGGAGGTCGATCACTGTATGTGAAAGATCCTTTGAATTTGAATAGAAAATTTGTAAGCTTGTGTAAATGTGCCATCAGGGCAACAATAGAGTGGGTATGTAGGTAGATCACTGTATGTGAATGAATCTTTGAATTTGAATAGAAAATCAGTAAGTTGATGTAAATGTGCCATCAGGGCAACAATAGAGTGTGTATGGGAGTAAATTGCTGTAGTTTTTTCTATGTGTAAGATAAACAGTTGTGTTGGGTTTATTTCTAATCCTTTTTGTGTAATTCAACAGTGATGAAACTTCAGATGATGACTGGGTACCAGAGGCCTCTGGACAACCGGCAAAACGTCCCTACCTGGCTGCAACATCTCTCGCTGCCTCCAGAAGTTCCAGGGGAGGAGGAAAGAAAGGAAGACCGAGACAAACTCAGTACTTTGTAAATAGTCCTTTTTTTGGGGGGGGGTTATCACTGTGTTGAATAACTAAGGAACAGATGTTTGTTGCTGTATACAATATATACATAAATAAAACTTTTTATTAGCTAAATAATGTATGTCATTATTCTAAACCTTTAAATTAATGGAAGTGAACAAAGACTTTGTTAAACGTCTTATACGTTACCAAGTGTCACTTTGGTGTCCTTTTGGAGCTCTTTCAAAAAAATATTATTTTACAAAAAAATATGCACATACATGCATTTTTATAAACATTTAGGGGTGAAAAATATACCAGAGAAAGTATATAAATTGAGCTTTGTCATGTTGTAATGAGAAAATAGATTGAAAGGATCAAACTAACTGGTTATACCTCATGGTAAAAGGTGGTTACCAAGTGTCCTTTTGGAGTCTCCAAGTGGCCTTTTTGGAAAGGTGCCTAGACATACTCAGAACTAAATGCTTGTAAAAAAGTCATTTTGGCTTGTATCAACTTCAAATTTGAAACGTACATTTAAAAGACATGTGGCTTTAGTTTACTTGTGTTTCCAGATCCATATATATTTCTGCCTTATGTATTTTTCTTGTTCATAAACCGTTATAATTTTTTTTTTCAATTGTCCATTGTGTTTGAGCTTATTTATCTCTCTACTAGTAATTTCTAGAGTAATTTTGAGTCTTTCATGGTAAACTGTCAAGTGTCAGCTTTCAAATAATACCTTTGATTTGTGTGTAGTCAGAAGGACTCATTAGCAGCAACAATTTTATTTTGGGTATGTCATTTTGCACTCCTTTGCCAAAAGTGGGGGTGACTGGTAAGGGGTTAAAGCACCTGCAGACACACAGGAGGAATGAAGGAGGAATGAAGCAAGGTGAAAATATCTTCAAATATGTATCTTGTTTTATCTAATATTAATACTGTATTTAATAGTAAATAAACAAATAACGTGAGAAAGTGAAACAAGTAAATCAATCAAGTAGCTAAATTAATAAAAAGGAGCTGGATAGGCTACACAGTGGTTTGTAAGAGATTATCAATTTTACAACACTAACTGGAGGTGCAGCAGTTTTCTAAATTTCTGCAGTTTGATATAGCTGCCTACAGAACGTCTCGGTTACGTATGTAACCCTCGTTCCCTGAAGGAGGGAACGGAGACGCCACGTCGGAGTACCGACGAATAGGAATCTCGCTCGCGAGAGCCAATCTACTTCGAGTGTAACTAAACGAGCCAATGCACATTGGCATGCAATGATTGCACCAGGTGCTCATGCCACGCCGTGCGGGTATAAATGAGACACAGGTGATTGCATCAAATCAGCCTTTTGCTGAGGAGCCGGGTAGGTAGACAGGCACCCCAGCAGGGTACAGAGGACATGGCGACGGGACGTGGCGTCTCCGTTCCCTCCTTCAGGGAACGAGGGTTACATACGTAACCGAGACGTTCCCATTCAGTCGGTCACTCTCGACGCCACGTCGGAGTACCGACGAATAGGAATCCCTACCAAAGCGCCATGGCTTCTGCCCCCATCCAGTGCCCTGTGTGAGCCACCTGAGCTCTCTTACCTGATGAGACGGGGCTCACACCAGGAAGTCCATCACCGCTGTTCCGCATGACCCGCTCAGTGATTATTGGATAACACTGGGAAAGCGTGCCCTAGAGAAGGGAACGCTGCGGAGCCCACATTGTACCACGAAGGAGTTATGTGGAGTACAATGCTGAGCCGTAGCCCGTCAGGAGAAGGGGGCTCAGTCCCACTGCAGGGAAGGCTCTCCCAAGGGAAAGACACGGGCTTCCCGTAGGAGCGACCGTGGAAGAAAATATGGGATCCCAGCAGGGTCACTCATATGGCCCAAGCCCAATACCGGTTCTCAAGGATTCAGCGGCAAGGGGCCTGATGCCAGACGTTCCGCCACGTCCGGCACCGAGGGCGGTGGAGGACTCACAGAGTTTGCTTCTGGAGAATATAAGCGCCGTAGCGCAGCAAGCCGACAAGAGCCGGGGCCTCTCAGTGCTTCTACCCGTTTGAGGTGAGAACACAGGAGGAGACAGGCTCTACACGTAGGCTATAGAATCTAGCGAATGTGTTGGGTGTCGCCCAGCCCGCAGCTCTACAGATGTCTGACAGCGAGGCGCCACGTGCCAGCGCCCAGGAGGATGCAACACTTCTAGTAGAGTGTGCTCGCACCCTGAGCGGACAGGGCACACCTTGTGCTTGGTAAGCCAAGGTGATGGCATCCACTATCCAGTGGGCCATCCTCTGCTTGGAGACAGCCTTTCCCTTCTGCTGGCCTCCGTGACAGACAAAGAGCTGATCTGAGGTTCTGAAGCTTTGAGTTCTATCCACGTAAACCCGCAGAGCGCGGACGGGACAGAGCAAAGCTAGGGCTGGGTCTGCCTCCTCCGGGGGCAGCGCTTGCAGGTTCACCACCTGGTCCCTGAAGGGAGTGGTAGGAACCTTGGGCACATAGCCAGGCCGGGGTCTCAACAACACGTGGGTATCACCCGGCCCGAACTCTAGGCACGATTCGTCGACCGAAAATGCCTGCAGGTCCCCCACCCTCTTGATGGAGGCCAATGCAGCCAACAGCAAAGTCTTCATTGACAGAATCTTTAGCTCTGCTGACTGCAAAGGTTCAAATGGGGCATTCTGAAGTGCTCGGAGCACCAGAGCAAGATCCCAAGAGGGTATGGAGGGGGGGCGAGGAGGATTTAACCGTCTCGCCCCCCTAAGGAACCTGACGACCAGGTCGTGCTTCCCAACCGTCTTACCTTCTACATGGTCGTGATAGGCGGATATTGCAGCAACATAAACCTTGAGGGTGGAGGGCGACAGCCTACGCTCCAACCCCTGTTGCAGGAAGGAAAGCACAGACGCGATCGAACATCTTCGGGGGTCTTCTCGGCGAGAAGAACACCACTCGACGAACAGGTTCCACTTCAAGGCGTAAGCCTGTCTTGTAGACGGTGCTCGTGCCGAAGTGATGGTGTTAACTACCTCTTGGGGTAAGTCACCTAGAACCTCCGCGTCCCGTCCAGGGGCCAGACATGAAGCTTCCACAGGTCTGGACGCGGGTGCCAAAGGGTGCCCCATCTCTGAGTCAGAAGGTCCTTCCTCAGAGGAATCGGCCAAGGAGGGGCTCTCACGAGGAGCATAAGTTCTGGAAACCAGGTCCGGTTGGGCCAGTACGGCGCCACCAGCAGGACCTGCTCCTCGTCCTCCCTGACCTTGCACAGAGTCTGTGCAAGTAGGCTCACTGGGGGAAACGCATATTTGCGCAGCCCCTGGGGCCAGCTGTGCGCCAGGGCATCCGTGCCGAGTGTACCCTCGGTCAGCGAATAGAACCACTGGCAGTGGGACGTTTCTGGGGAGGCAAACAGGTCGACCTGTGCCACCCCGAACTGTCTCCAAATCAGCTGAACCACCTGGGGTTGGAGTCGCCACTCGCCTGGGAGCGCAGCTCGTGAAAGCTCGTCGGCCACACGGTTGTGCACACCAGGGACATGAATGGCCCGAAGCGACCTCAGACACTTCTGACTCCAGAGGAGGAGATGGCGGGCGAGTTGCGACATGCGACGGGAGCGCAGACCACCTTGTCGGTTGATATACGCAACGGTCGCAGTGTTGTCCGTGCGGACCAGTACATCTTTGCCCCGTAACCGCGCTTTGAGGCGGCTCAGAGCAAGATGCACTGCTAGCAACTCGAGGCAATTGATATGCCAATGCAGGTGCGGGCCCGTCCAAACCCCTGACACTGCATGCCCGTTGTACGTGGCTCCCCAGCCCATGGCAGAGGCATCCGTGAAAACCACAGCGTGCCTGGACACCTGTTCCAGGGGCACTCCGGCCCGAAGGAACGAGGGGTCTGACCATGGACTGAAGGACTGGCGGCAGGCCGGTGTGATGCTCACCCGGTGAGTGCCGCGTTGCCACGCCCATCTCGGGACTCGGCCGTGTAGCCAATGCTGAAGCGGTCTCATATGAAGAAGGCCGAGCGGTGTTACTGCCGCAGCGGCCGCCATATGCCCCAGGAGCCTCTGAAACTGTTTCAGTGGAACCGCCATCCTGCCTTGAAACGTGTTCAGGCAGCTCAGCATCGACTGGACACGCTCCTCCGTGAGGCGCGCTGTCTGTTCGACCGAATCCAACTCCATACCGAGAAAAGAGATCCTCTGCACGGGGGCGAGTTTGCTCTTTTCCCAGTTGACCCGAAGACCCAACTGGCTGAGGTGTCTGAGCACCAGGTCCCTGTGTTCGCACAACTGATCCTTGGACTGTGCTAGAATGAGCCAGTCGTCGAGATAGTTGAGGATGCGAACGCCCTGTTCTCTCATGGGCGCAAGGGCCCCCTCCGTGACTTTCGTGAAGACACGGGGGGACAGGGACAGCCCGAAGGGCAGGACTCTGTACTGATATGCTCGACCCTCGAACGCAAAGCGCAGAAACGGCCTGTGTCGAGGAAGAATCGAGACATGAAAGTACGCGTCCTTCAGGTCGATCGCTGCAAACCAATCTTGGGGACGGATGCATTCGAAAATGCGTTTCTGCGTGAGCATCTTGAACGGTAGCTTGTGGAGGCTCCGATTCAGGACTCGCAGGTCCAAGATTGGCCGTAACCCACCGGTTTTCTTGGGTACAATGAAGTACGGGCTGTAGAAGCCGGTCTTCATATCGGCTGGAGGGACCGGCTCTATCGCGTCCTTCGCCAGTAGGACAGCGATTTCCGCACGCAGGACATGGGCATCTGCAGCATTCACCGAGGTGAAGCGGACGCCCTTGAACCTGGGGGGGCGCCGGGCGAACTGAATCGCATAGCCGAGCCTGATGGTCCGAATGAGCCAGCGAGACGGACTGGGGAGCTCTAGCCAGGCTCGCAGAGACCGTGCAAGCGGGACCATAGGGACCACCGGCGTACCCACGGTGGGGCAGCGAGGTGGAATGCAGGTACCGGGCTGGGGCGGCTGTCTCGTGGAGGCGGCCCGCAGCGAGGTGAGAGTGTGCTGTGCAACACTTACCTGATTCCACAGGTGGGCAGGAGGAACGTGAGGAGGCCGTCCACTGCTGCCCGCTGGCGAAGGGGGAGGATGAGTGTGGTCCGGCGTTTGACCGGCCACAACTCTCCGAGCCCCCTGAGGACCCAGAGATGGAGGAAACTGCTCTTTTATTGAAAATTTGGGTACCGCTGGGCTCAGCCCCAGCGGTAACAGAAACAAACAGAACACAAAATTCTCCTCCCGGCCCTCCTCCGGGGGATGGAGCGGTGCGGTCACCGTCTCCAGAAGAGCAGTCCTCCCCATCTCCGGGTCGCCCGTCTCAGGGCCGCTTGCCCTTGCCCCTGCCTTTGCCACCTCTCTTGGCAGGAGCCTGGACGGGCTGGGCGGCCTGCTTGCGCCCGGCTCCACGATGTCGCTTGGGTGGAGGCTGCTGCTGCGACGCGGGAGCGGAGGCAGACGCAGGCGGCCGCCCTCGGCGACGAGCAGACTGAGGTGCTGCCGGCGGCGGGGTGGAGACAGCAGCTGACCGCCGTGGCAGGATGTGACTGATGGCCTCAGTCTGCTTCTGTGCGGCCGAGAACTGCTGGGCGAAGTTCTGGACCGCGTCGCCGAAGAGGCCGGTCTGGGAGACGGGGGAGTTAAGGAACCTGATCTTGTCGGTCTCCCTCATGTCTGCCAGACACAGCCAGAGATGGCGTTCCTGGACCACCATAGTGGACATCGCACGACCCACGGCCCGCGCCGTAACCTTCGTCGCACGAAGCGCGAGGTCCGTTGCGGTTCTCAGTTCTTGGAGAACTGCGGGATCGTGACCACCCTCGTGCAGGTTCTTCAGTGCCTGGGCCTGATGAACCTGCAACAACGCCATAGCGTGTAAGGCGGAGCCTGCCTCTCCACAAGCCTGGTAGGCCTTTCCGATCAGATCGGACGAGTACCCACAGGCTCGGGAGGGGAGACACGGGTTCCCCCTGGATGTGGAGTTAGGGCACAGTTGCATAGCAACGGCCTGTTCCACGGGAGGAACCTGCGTGTAACCCTTTGCAGGTCCGCCATCGAGGGTGGTGAGGGAGGAGGATCCACTGGGCCGGTTTCGGGCAGTAAAAGGTGCCGTCCATGACCTAGTGAGCTCCTCGTGCACCTCCGGGAAGAAAGGAACCGGGGTGGGGCGCTGAGAACCAGCACGGGCCACCCCGAGAAACCAATCATCCAACCTTGAAGGTTCGGGACACGGTGGAGGGTTCCACACGAGCCCGATCTTCTCGGCGGCCCGGGAAAGCATGGCCATCATCTCCGGATCCGTATCGGACACAGCGGATCTTCCCGAAGGAGCCCCCTGCGCCGACACGTCATCTCCAGAGAAGTCTGACCCTCCCTCCGATGCAGCGATGGACATCTGATCATCAGGGGGAGCCCCGAAGGATACGGATGGTGCACATCTCGAGGACGGCCCACCACGTTCCGACGACAGCTCTACTGGCTGCGGAGTGCGTGAGGGATGAGGGTTCCCCGGGGGTTGGTTCCCTGGGGGAAGCGCGCTCACCGTAACCCTCAAATCACCCGCGCTACTGCCTGAAGTAACCCTCTGTGGAGGGTTAGATCGAGGCAGAGGCACGGGGACTCCACCCCTTGCGAGATGGAGTCTAGACCGCAACTCCGAGATGGTCATGTTCCCGCAGTGAGAACATGAGTCATCCACCAACGCTGCCTCAGCGTGCTGAACGCCCAAACACGAGATACAGCGCTGGTGACCATCCCTTGGTGACAGGTAACCACCGCATCCAGAAACACACAGATAGAATGTCATCTTGAAAAGACGCAAGCTCTATCTGTGTTTGCTCTTTCAGAAGGACGCTCTCCTTGGTGCTGAAGCACGCAGGGGGCGGGGTCGCGGCGACACAGTCAGGGGGTGGGTGCAGCCTGACGTGCGCGCTCTCTCACACGAAGGTGCTCTCTTACCAGCCCTAAGAACGGCTTTTCAGCGCTCTCCACCTAGCGCACCGAACCAGCTGTGAGAACAGCCTTTGTGATTGCTCTAAACAAACAACACAGAGAGATGATCCGAAAACCACGCGACCGCTGCTGTGCCGTCACACCAACACCGACTGAAGAGATCGCTTCCGAAAGGCGGCTTCCGTCTTCAGTCAGGACTGCGAAGTAGTGAGTGATATCTGGCGTTACCATCTACCACCCGGCTCCGAAGCAAAAGGTTGATTTGATGCAATCACCTGTGTCTCATTTATACCCGCACGGCGTGGCATGAGCACCTGGTGCAATCATTGCATGCCAATGTGCATTGGTTCGTTTAGTTACACTCGAAGTAGATTGGCTCTCGCGAGCGAGATTCCTATTCGTCGGTACTCCGACGTGGCGTCGAGAGTGACCGACTGAATGGGAACTTAAAGCTCTCACTCTTCTTTCTTGCTGCATTAAAGATTAAATTGGAATTCTGTAATTCTGGTCGCCCCTCGTGAGCTAATATCACAGCTGAGGCAGGGCTACGGACTGATTGTCCTATTTCCCCTCACCGCGCCAACAGGGCGATCAGTTCTAGATCTGCTTCAGCTGTGATATTAGCTCACGAGGGCCGACCAGAATTACTGACATGCCAGAAATTCATCCGATCGCCGCTCGTTTCTCCCTGTACACGGGACAAATATGGGATGATTTTACTATCAAAATTATTAATAAATGCACGCACAATAATCCATGAATTTGATACATTTTGTAGATATTTTTAATGTCCACAAACGCCTTTCAACTTGTGTGTGCTAAATACAGAATTGCATGAATGTGCAGTATTTTGTACAAATAGACATAATTGTGAATGCAAAACTTCGATTTTGTATTAATGTTGGTCAGAATCTGTGTGTGCAACGAGTAATATGTGCATTTGTGGATCCGGTGCCGCGCATGCATTCATTGACTCATATGAATAAAATAGGATCGACTCACAAACGAGGCAATGAATGCATGCGCGGCACTGGATCCACAAATGCACATCTTACTCGTTGCACGCACAGATGAATAATTTTGATTTTAAAATCACGCGAACACCTCACAACAAACGACGCACGAGAAAGCTGAAAATCGTCCCGACCCAAATAAGAGTTGCATGAGTCAGAATTCGGCTCGAAATCGGACGAAAATTGCACCGTGTATGCCCAGCTTAAGAAATAAAGATTAATAAAAAAATATGATAGGGTTTGGTTTGGTTTGGTGAAAAACAAACTGAAATTCAATGTATTAAAGAATATTCTTGGCGTTGGTTGTGTACGGAGGGCATTCACGTGACTTTATTAACGTTGCAGTTCACTCTGACTCGCCCAGGAGAAGCACACAAGTTGTAAGAAATAAAGATAAATGAAAACACGAAATGAAAATTGAGATGAATTGTATTAATCTTTTTGTACTTACCTCTAAAAAAACACGGTTGCTGTGCTGTCTCTGTCTTTTTCGTGCTTGAAGTCTGTTAAGCCGCGCTTTGATCTGAAGGTGCATTACCGCCACCTACTGGATTGGATTGTGGCGCATTCGATCGGTAGGGGAAAATATAAAAAATTCTTTATTAACCCTGTATTCTTTAGATTAATAATTAAATGTATATCAATTATACATGATTTAAATAATAATAATAATAATAATAGCCTACATTTTATAAATTTAAAACAGGCTATGATTTATATAACTGGATGACCACAAGAATTAAGGACTCTGTGACAGTCATTAATCTCTCTGCATGTGATGTAGCTAGCCGAAAACACTAGAGGATTGGAGATGTTTTCCATGATGGAGGCAATTTTAAAACAATAATTAAAACAGTAATATTAACAATATGCCTACTAATAATAATCAACTGGTTCGTCCCATTGAGTTAAATTTATGGTAGTAGTTCTTTGTTAATCCACACACTCGTTGGTGGAGATTCATCCTTTGAGGAGACTGAATGTGCTCAAATTTCACAGAAATGTACCCAATTGATTTGCATTTGCTTTAATATGTTGAATGATGGGACAGATAGATTGACAGTAAGCCTCAACAGTGGAGAATTAAGCTGACCAAAAATCAACATTGATTCAATGTTTGTCTTTTCAATACTGAAAAGCATGGAATTATCAAAATTGATCCAATATTATTTAGCATTGCATTTTCAACATTGGTCCACTATTTATTTTGCATCGAATTTTCAACATTGATCCAATATTATTTAGCATTGACATTTCAACCTCAACCAAATGGATGATTCTGATGGAATTTCAACATTGACTCAATGTCACAATGCTATCTGGGAACTGATAATGCGCCTTGTTCAAGAGGCCTACTGAGGCCTACAATTGACAGCCGACCTTCAGGAGAGCGTTATTGCCCCTATTTAACCTGATAGCCAGCTAGGCTAGCAGTACCTAGATGCCTCAGCATCGGCACCTGCCTTAATGGAGGCCTGATAAGGCCTACCACTGCCACCGTCAAGCGACTGAAACTCGGAGCAATCCTCCAGCGAGGCCTAACTTTAGAGGCCTGCTAACTGGGAACAAACATATGCAAAATGTGGTAGTAATATTAGACCCTACGGCTCGTCTCCATGGAGGCCTGCTGAGGCCTACCACATGATTTAGCTACCCATTGCTATGGGGGCCCGTTCCAGGGAGGCTTGTAAAGCCTACAAGCTGTACGAGTTTGCAAATAGACGAGAAATAACCTCCAGACAAACAAGCTGGCTGCTACTTAAACCAACGACTCTCAATGAGAGGAGGCTAACATATGCAGGGATGGAACAACAGGCTCAGATCCACGTAGTGAACAGCCAAAGGTGACGGTGCCTCAGCAGCGCGCCTCCGTCATCCAAATCCCAACTGACGCCTCAGCGCTCAGTCGTAACAGAGACAAACTACTCAAACCTGCAGTGGCTTAGGGAACCAAAGACTAGGGTTGGGCATCGTTTTGATTTGAATGATTCTGATTCGGATTCCAATTCCAATTCTTAGTTTCGATTACGGTTCTTTTCGATTCTCGATTCCGATTCTTTGAGGGGTGGAGTCACAACATGTCACAGGCTTATTTCACAGAGGAAAATTGTATTTTGATTCAATAATGAGTTTTAGTTTTGGGACTTTCTCCGCTGGCATTTTCACTTGCTTTGCTGCAAAGGTGAATGGAGTTTCACATGAGTCCCGACTTAACAATAGCATTAACAGCAGTCATATTAGGACTGCTAGCGTGGGCAATTTGCGTATAGCTACATTTATCTACGAGGGGGGAAAATAATTTCAGTAACGTTGTTGTTCACCACAATTCGCAATTTGTTATTACAGTACAATCACTTACCTGATTATGACGAGGTGGGATAATGTTAGTTCACCCTGAAATGAAAATAAAGCCATCTTTTACTCACCCAGCTGTTGAGCTTGATTTCTCAAAATGGTTGTGTGTGTGTGTGAGTGTGTGTGTGTGTGTGTGTGTGTGTGTGTGTGTGTGCTTATCGTGGGTGCAATGACAACAGTGCGAGTTATTATAGTAGGCATGAGCGCCGGCGGCTGCTGACGGCTCATAGTATACACAGAGGAGCGCGCTCAGAATAACGGCCGAGCTCAGTGTTTTGACTGAATATAATACGGTTTCTTTCTGGCAAAACCTATAGTGTGCCCCCTGAACACTTTCCATATGGCGCGCGTCTCCCTGTATCGTTGCGTGATACATTTGTTTATTTTTTGTAATGTTTTAGCTGATAGCCATTCACTGCCATAATAGGAAGGAGCGCGTGCAGGAACAGTATTTTAAATGTCATAGGACATAGGGCACTGGGACAACATCAGGGTAAGTAAAAGAAGGCTTATTTTCATTTCAGGGTGAACTATCGCTTTAATAACGTTGGTTAGCGCAGGGTTGCCCGAGGAGGACAGACCTGAGCAGCATTTCAAACACGCTACACTCGTTAATTTATACACCACATATTTGTAGTGCATCCTCCCATGCAAGAAATAAGTTTGTCAAATGTGTTGCACTGTGCCGACCCAGGATTTTTTTTTTTTTTAAGTGAAATAAAGCCACACTTTTGAGCGCCGCTTACCGTGCTCCATGGCTGCAACAGAACAAACGGGCGCGGCAAGCACTTCCGAAGACTTGCGCATTTGGAACCGATGATCGGAATTGAAAACAAAATTTCTAAACGATTCCAATGGCATCGTTATTTTTTAAACGGTTCCAAGTTGGAACCGGTTCTCGATGCCCAACCCTACCAAAGACACATAGTAACCCTAAGCGGTAGACAAACACTCCATTCTACCAGAAAGTTGTGCTACCGCCTAGTAATCCGCAAACATTTCAAAGAAAAGAGCGGTGGCCTAAACACTACTCTCAATATGAGAGGAGGCCCTCATTACATACATGTGACATAACATGCGCGGTGGCCTGCCTCGCGCCATCTTGACCGCCAAGGGAAAGCCAACAATTACACAGCCCAGCTCCTGGTGCTGCAGTAAGCCATCCTACAGGGGGAACTTCAGTTAACTCCTCCTTCCTAATGGTTTCGTAAACCCACACTCTATACAGGGAACAACGGTCTGTAAGCAATACATATTTTAGTGTTATCACACAAAATAGACCAATCTCACCTGCGGCGTGTAGAGCGAAGACTCACCACACAGTTCTCATATGACCGCGGTGTTCTACCGCCCTTGCATGCCTGAAAGGGGCGCTCTCACTGATCAAGCCAAGGCGGGCCGCCCCAGGCCTGATGTAAGAAGTGCCTGGAGAAACACTCTAGGATGAAAAAAATATGAGGGATCCTTCTTCCTACGGGAGACCCGCCCCTCTTGCGACCCTTATGAGGGGGCGCAAGAAAGGCCATACTGGTACTCTGGCCCTGTCTCCAACCCTCGGGCCGTGACGGGCCAGGCCCTCCCGCCTGCCTGGGCACGGATCCGGATCTCAGCGGTACGCTTAAAAACCTACCCCTGATCGAGATCCCCCAGCAGATCTGCCTGGTACGCCTGAAACACCGCCATGGTGTGAAAAGCAGCACCAGCCTTACCTGCTGCCGTGTATGCCATTAAAGCACAACGTGATTTAGAGAGGCAGAGTTTGAGCTCTCAGTGTTGATGCCCACGAAATGCGAGAAAAGTTCGCAAACTTTCCTCGCCAGTCGGTAGCCTCAACACATATCCATATTCCCCTATCCCCTCGACATCAGCGAAATTAAAACGCTGATGTCGATGAATATTGGGTCCAATATGGATTCTTCCATGCCCTCTCGATCTCTGTAAGAAGATCAGGAAGGAATGGAAGGCTCATCTGAGCTGATGGTTTATGGCCAAGGAGAAATCGATCGTGCAATCTACCACGAGCGATCTCTCCTCTAAAGCGCCAACATGGCAGCTGCAGCCTGCCTGCAGCGTGTTCCATGACATTCATCAGCTCAGCATACACGGTCAGGGTGGCTGAGAGGATTCATACCACTCTCACCAGCCATCCCTAAGAGCACTTGCTGATTAGTCTCGTTAGCCGCCAGATCGTCGCGACGATCGGCGAGCTGCATCTGAGAACCCATGATGCATGCCAGCGCTCAGCCTCAGCATGAGCGGGACAGCATCATCCAGTCCCAGATGCCAAACTCTCTTCCCTCAAGAAAAAAGTCAGACTAGAGTGGAGTGATCACAGATTGAAAACCGCTCACACTCACACACAAACAACTTCAAAAGAACTTGACTGTGCATGCTCTTGATCCCAGGCAGTAAATACACACTCGTGTGTATTAATAAATTAATTTGTTTTACCTTAACTCGTATAGCAGTTCAAACAGACAGTCCCTGAAGACGAGAAAGATGTGTATGTGTTGGCACGGCGCCCTTTTATACTTCCGGGTCGCACGATGATGACGTCATGGGCTGGCGTCGGTCAAAGACTTTGCCGTGATTCGATAGTAGCTTCAGACACCAGTCACGCCGAGGGCGTTTCCCCATAGCGTCAGCTAGACGCAGCGAGAGTTCCCTTTCGAAAGGGAATCTCGTGCAAGTTACACCGCTTTACGCACCTTCTAGTAAAATCATAATTTCAAATGTTCCGCCTTTCATTTCTAGTGAGGCGTTGGAACGTGAATTATTGAGATTCGGCAAGTTTGCTAGTGAGTTTAGAACGATCTCCTTAGGTTGCAGACACCCGTCTTTAAAACATGTTCAGTCTTTTAGAAGTATATATGTTTTTGGATTCCCCAGAAAATTCCTTGGATGTTTCTTTTCGTGTTAAGCATGAAGGACGATCATATATGGTTTATGCGAATACTGGTAATTTGCGATGTTTTGATTGTGGTGACATTGGCCATAAGCGCATTGCTTGTCCACATAAGGAGCAAGGAGCAGCGAAACATGTTGTTTCAGAGGGGGAGGTTGATGCTAGGATCAACTCAGAAAATGTTGTTGATAATGAAATCGCAGGTCATTCTGGTTTTCAAATAGATACTGGAACTGTAACGCACGTCATCTCTGAAGCGGTGCCTGAAGTGCCGGTACAGTCAGCTGAGTGCAGCGTTAGTGACGGCTCGCGCAGCGGTAATGCTGAGAAGGCCACAGCTGTAAATACTGTTAATGTATCGGGTAACAGTAACGTTGAGCAAAGTGACTATAATGTCGAGGAATCTGGTGAAATTAATCTGAGTGGGTCATTAAGCTGTACAAACAATGACACTATTGATGCCATGTCTGATGAAACAGATTCTATTGATATTGACAGTTTACAGGGAGATTTTCAAAAGGAAATGTCCTTATATCCCCTTGAGGAAATAAATCTCTTTTTGGATGATACTTTTGGGAAACAGGTGAATGTCAAAGATTTTTATCCGGATATTTAGAAGTTTGTTCGTCTGTTACAGTCCTTCAGAAAGCAGTTGGGTTTGATCTTTTGAGTGAAAAAAGCATCTTACAGTGATAAGAAAGGGTAGGAAAGGAGGAAAAAAGGTTTTTGAATAACTGATCAGAAATGCATCACATGGTGTTTCTTACTTCTTTTCCCTTTCTGTTATGTCTGTCGTTCTTCCTCTTTAATACATATATGGATGATTTAAGGGTGGGCTCCATTAATGTTAATGGTGGGAGGGATAGACATAAACGAGATTTGTTATTGGAAAGTATACAGCTAAAAAGATTAAATGTTGTATTGCTTCAAGAAACTCATAGTGATGCAGAAAATGAAATTGATTGGAAAATGTGCTGGAAGGGGCAACAGATACTTAGTCATGGGACAAATTATAGTGCAGGTGTGGCCATTCTTTTTTCTCCAGAAACTAGAGCTAATATTTTAAGCTCTGAAGAAGTTATAAAAGGTCGTCTTCTTTTAGTGAAGGCTGAAATTGAAGGTTTTCTTTTTTGTTTTATAAATGTCTATGTACCAAATGTAGGGCATGAGAGGATGACCTTTTTTAGGATTTTAAGTGGAATATTGAAACAGTGTCACAATAATGACAATGTGATAATTGGGGGAGATTGGAATTGCACAGAAAATTTTACCATTGATCGAACTTCTGAGGAACCTCATATGCAATCCTCTGGTTACTTGCCCAATTTAGTAAAATAAACGGCACTTTTAGATATGTGGAGGATAAAAAACAATACTGCTAGACAATACACTTGGGTAAAAGTATCTGAAAATAGAGTGAGTGCTGCCCGGTTGGACAGAATATATATATCTAAATGTCTTAGTAATCGTGTCATTGAGTGCTCAATTTTACCAGTGGGGTTTTCAGATCATCATATGGTCTTTATGTCATTAGTTTTGTCACAGTGTTCAAGGAAATCTTCACACTGGCATTTTAATGGAAAGTTATTACAAGATGTCAATTTCTGTAAACATTTTGTGGTTTTCTGGGAATGTTGGAAAAAAACAAAACATAGTTTTGAAAATTTAAGACAATGGTGGGAAATTGGGAAAACACAAATAAAAATGTTTTGTGAACAATATACTGTCAATTCTACAAATATGACAAAAAAAGCTATTCAAATTCTTGAAAGATCTATTGATTCAATTGAAAAAGATTTGTTGGAGAGACATGATCCTGGTTTGTCTCATTGTTTACAACAAAAAAAGATTGAATTGGGGTCCTTTTTAAATGAAAGGGTGAAAGGAGCCTTGGTGAGGTCTCGTTTTGTCTCAGTAAATGAGATGGATGCCCCAAGTGCATATTTTTTTAACTTGGAACGTTCAGTAGCACAGCATAAACAAATGGCTTGCCTCCATCTGCCTGATGGAAGGGTTACCACAATCATTGCAGAAATGCGTCGTCATGCAGTGGATTTTTATTCCCGTTTATATACTGCAGAACATTGTGACTTGGACTGTGCTGAACAGTCATTTCAAGGTCTTCCTAAACTGGACTCTGATTCAAAGACTGCTTTGGACTCTTTTTTATCTTTCGAGGAGCTTACATCTGCTGCAACACAGCTCAGCTCGGGGCGTTCCCCTGGTGTGGATGGTTTGACATCAGAGTTTTATAAACACTTTTGGAACCTTATTGGTCTTGATCTCTATGAGGTATTTTGTGAATGTTACAAAGATGTACTTTTGCCTGTTACATGTTGTCGTGCTGTTCTTTCTTTGCTTCCTAAAAAAGGTGATTTGTATTTGTTAAAGAACTGGAGGCCTGTTTCTTTATTGACCACAGAATATAAGATCTTGTCAAAATGTCTTGGTTAAAGAAATATGTACATAAAATAGTGCATAAAGATCAGACATATTGCATACCAAATAGGTCAATAATGGATAATTTGTTTTTAGTACGAGACATACTTGACATTTGTAAAGTTTTTAATTTAGGAGTTGGATTAGTTGCCCTTGATCAGGAAAAAGCTTTTGATCGGGTAGATCACAGTTACTTATTCAATTTACTTAAAGTTTTTGATTTTGGAGAAGGTTTTTTAAATTGGATAAAACTTCTTTATGCCGGTACTTCATGTATGGTAAAAGTTGGGGGAGATTTGAGTAAACCAATTTCTGTCCAAAGGGGAATACGGCAAGGTTGTCCATTGTCTGGGTTGCTGTATAGTATTGCCATCTAACCTTTACTTTCTATTTTAAGAAAGACTATATGTGGGTTTTCAATACCAAATATGACTTTAAATGTAAATGTATCTCTTACTGCTTATGCTGCTGATGTGACTGTGTTGGTTGGCAATGGGAAGGATATTAATGCTCTGTCCGAAGCCCTCCAGTTATATGAGAAGGCTTCATCAGCAAAAGTTAATTGGGACAAAAGTGATGCTTTTTGGGCAGGTCAAGATACTTTATGTTGTTTACCATTACTGCCAGGGAAGCTTAAGTGGGACAAAGAAGGGTTAAAAATCTTGGGAGTTCATTTTGGTTCAAATGAGTTTCAGAAGTTAAATTGGGAGGGTGTAATGGAGAAAGTTTGCACCCGATTGTCTCGCTGGACTTGGTTGCTACCCAAACTATCCTATAGGGGGAGAGTCTTGATTGTAAATAATCTGGTTGCTTCCACCTTGTGGCACAGATTTAATGTGCTACAACCACCTGCTGGACTGGTGCAAGAAGTACAAAGAAAGTTGGTGACCTTTTTCTGGTCCGGACAACATTGGGTGCGTTCTTCTGTACTGTTTCTCCCGATACAAGAAGGAGGCCACAGTTTGGTGGATATCAGGTCCAGATTAATGACTTTCCGTTTACAAGCTGCCCAGAGACTGTTATATAACAATGAGAGTGTTTGGTTTGACACTGCAGTGGTACTTTTGAAAAGAGCTGGTGGAATGGGACTTGATAAGCATTTGTTTCTGATGAAGCTAGAAGAGACTGAGCTTAAAGATCTTACTCTTTCTACAAATCTGTCCTGGAAGCCTGGAAGGTTTTTGCTTTTTCAAGATCACCTGCAGTACCTGCTGGGATGTGGCTGTTGGAGGAACCTTTGTTTCTTAACCCTTTTCTGCCTTCGAGACTCTTATCCTCAGCTTTTTTGCATACACGTTTACTGTCTGCTGGGTGCAGAAAGCTGGGTCATATACTACACACCAGTTTGGAATCATTGGGCAGGAAAGCTGGGATTAAGTCAACACGAATACTACAAAAACTCACCACAGAGGTGGTTGGAGAACTGGACTTTATCTATCGTTCTTTCTTGGACAACCCAGCTATAATAGATAGATGGAGAAGTGGATTTGAGTATGGTTTTCCCTGTCTGACTGTAAAAGCTGCTGTGGGGGACTGGCAGGAAGAGGAGAAAGGTCTACTGTCTTTTAAAACCCCACAAATGGATGAATTTAAGACAGTGGGAAAGAAAGCCCTGTATGTCACCTGTGTTAAGGTGTCTAATTTACGCTCTTTGACTGGGGTCCTCTCAACAAAATGGACAGATATTTTTGGGACTGATTCTTCCCCTAAAGGTAGTTGGCGTATCCTGTACAAACGTCCGATTGACAAGCGGACGGGTGACCTCCAGTGGAGGATTGTACACGGATCTATAGCTACAAACAGACATGTGGTGCATCTTGATCCTAATGTTAGTGTGGGTTGTCCTTTTTGTGCAGAGATTGAATCTGTTTTTCATTTGTTTATGCAGTGTACAAGGTTGATGGATCTTTTTTCCTTGTTAACAGAGTGGGTTACATCTTTGGGAGAAAAGTTTTCTTTTCAGTTGTTTATCTTTGGTCCAAAGTATAATGTTGAGCAAAAGAATGTTTTGGTTTTGCTTAATTTTTTATTTGGTAATGCAAAATTAGCAATCTGGAAAACCAGGAACAACAAGATACTAGGGCAAGGTGCAGTAAATCCAATTTTTATGTTTTTGGGCCTAGTGGGTTCTCGTCTAAGAGTGGAATACGCATATTACAAGTTGGTTGGGCGTCTACCCCTTTTTATGGAAATGTGGGGGATAAATGATGTTTTATGTACTGTCTATGAAAATGAATTGGTGTTGAATTTTTAGGTGTTGTTTATTTATTTATTTATTTTAGTTTTTTGTGGTGGATGATCTTTTTATCATCATATTGTGGTGAATGAATATGTTTGTTTATAATTGGTTTTAAAATAAAGGTGTGTTTAAACCTCTCTCTCTATCTCTCTCTCTCTCTCTCAGGTAACATTGTATTCATGCTGTGTATGATTAATGGTATAAGTTTATCATCTCATTCATCCATTTTGAAACTATTTTAAGTGTAACCATAACCAGATTTTGTCATTAAATCCTTTCTATTACGAATACTGTGCTAACTAGTTTTGATTTAGTATTGACTTTGAAGTGCTCCCTATTGCAATACAATATAGTCACATTATAGCAACGCTCTCCCACATATTTTGCTATTGTAACTGCGCTTATCTCCGTCGTTGGTATAAGTTGCAGTGGGTGGAAATAGACAAGAAATTTACAGTTTTCTTCCATCTTTCTGATAATGTTTCTTTAGTCTTCTGGCAACCCTGCAGATTGAACCATCTGCAGGAGTCCACTCTTACACAAAAAACGTCTCGGTTACGTATGTAACCCTCGTTCCCTGAAGGAGGGAACAGAGACGCCACGTCGGAGTACCGATGAATAGGAATCTCGCTCGCGAGAGCCAATCTACTTCGAGTGTAACTAAACGAGCCAATGCACATTGGCATGCAATGATTGCACCAGGTGCTCATGCCACGCCGTGCGGGTATAAATGAGACACAGGTGATTGCATCAAATCAGCCTTTTGCTGAGGAGCCGAGTAGGTAGACAGGCACCCCAGCAGGGTACAGAGGACATGGCGACGGGACGTGGCGTCTCCGTTCCCTCCTTCAGGGAACGAGGGTTACATACGTAACCGAGACGTTCCCATTCAGTCGGTCACTCTCGACGCCACGTCGGAGTACCGACGAATAGGAATCCCTACCAAAGCGCCATGGCCTCTGCCCCCTTCCAGTGCCCCCAGACGGGGCTCACACAGGGAAGTCCATCACTGCCGTTCTGCAAGACCCGCTCAGTGATTTATTGGATAACACTGGGAAGCGTGCCCTAGTGAAGGGGACGCTGCGGAGCCCACATCGTACCCCGAAGGAGTTATGTGGAGTACAATGCTGAGCCGTAGCCCGCAACGGAGAGAGGGGGCTCAGTCCCATTGAAGGGAAGGCTCTCCCAAGGGAAAGACACGGGCTTCCCGTAGGAGCGACCGTGGAAAGATATATGGGATCCCCGTAGGGTCACTCATATAACCCGAGCCCGATACCGGTTCGCAAGGATTCAGTGGCAAGGGGCCTGATGCCAGACGTTCCGCCACGTCCGGCACCGAGGGCGGTGGAGGACTCACAGAGTTTGCTTCTGGGGAATATAAGCGCCGTAGCGCAGCAAGCCGAGAAGAGACGGGGCCTCTCAGTGCTTCTACCCGTTTGAGGTGAGAACACAGGAGGAGACCGGCTCTACACGTAGGCTATAGAATCTAGCGAACGTGTTGGGTGTCACCCAGCCCGCAGTCTGACAGCGAGGCGCCACGTGCCAGCGCCCAGGAGGATGCAACACTCTAGTAGAGTGTGCTCGCACCCTGAGCGGACAGGGCACACCTTGTGCTTGGTAAGCCAAGGTGATGGTATCCACTATCCAGTGGGCCATCCTCTGCTTGGAGACAGCCTTTCCCTTCTGCTGGGTTCCGTGACATACAAAGAGCTGATCTGAGGTTCTGAAGCTTTGAGATCTTTCCACGTAAACCCGCAGAGCGCCGACGGGACAGAGCAAAGCTAGGGCTGGGTCTGCCTCCTCCTGGGGCAGCGCTTGCAGGTTCACCACCTGGTCCCTGAAGGGAGTGGTAGGAACCTTGTGCACATAGCCAGGCCGGGGTCTCAACACCACGTGGGTATAACCCGGCCCGAACTCTAGGCACGATTCGTCGACCGAAAATGCCTGCAGGTCCCCTACCCTCTTGATGGAGGACAATGCAGCCAACAGCAAAGTCTTCATTGACAGAATCTTTAGCTCTGCTGACTGCAAAGGCTCAAATGGGGCATTCTGAAGTGCTCGGAGCACCAGAGCAAGATCCCAAGAGGGTATGGAGGGGGGGTGAGGAGGATTTAACCGTCTCGCCCCCTTAAGGAACCTGACGACCAGGTCGTGCTTCCCAACCGTCTTACCTTCTACGTGGTCGTGATAGGCAGATATTGCAGCAACATAAACCTTGAGGGTGGAGGGCGACAGCCTACGCTCCAACCCCTGTTGCAGGAAGGAAAGCACAGACGCGATCGAACATCTTCGGGGGTCTTCCCGGCGAGAAGAACACCACTCGACGAACAGGTTCCACTTCAAGGCGTAAGCCTGTCTTGTAGACGGCGCTCGTGCCGAAGTGATGGTGTTAACTACCTCTTGGGGTAAGTCACCTAGAACCTCCGCGTCCCGTCCAGGGGCCAGACATAAAGCTTCCACAGGTCTGGACGCGGGTGCCAAAGGGTGCCCTGTCTCTGAGTCAGAAGGTCCTTCCTCAGAGGAATCGGCCAAGGAGTGGCTGTTGCGAGGAGCATAAGTTTTGGAAACCTGGTCCGGTTGGGCCAGTACGGGGCCACCAGCAGGACCTGCTCCTCGTCCTCCCTGACCTTGCACAGAGTCTGTGCAAGTAGGCTCACTGGGGGAAACACATATTTGCGCAGCCCCTGGGGCCAGCTGTGCGCCAGGGCATCCGTGCCGAGTGTACCCTCAGTCAGCGAATAGAACCACTGGCAGTGGGACATTTCTGGGGAGGCAAACAGGTCGACCTGTGCCACCCCGAACTCCCCGTCTCCAAATCAGCTGAACCACCTGGGGGTGGAGTCGCCACTCGCCTGGGAGCGCAGCTCGTGAAAGCTTGTCGGCCACACGGTTGTGCACACCAGGGACATGAATGGCCCAAAGCGACCTCAGACACTTCTGACTCCAGAGGAGGAGATGGCGGGCGAGTTGCGACATGCGACGGGAGCGCAGACCACCTTGTCGGTTGATATACGCAACGGTCGCAGTGTTGTCCGTGCGGACCAGTACATCTTTGCCCCGTAACCGCGCTTTGAGGCGGCTCAGAGCAAGATGCACTGCTAGCAACTCGAGGCAATTGATATGCCAATGCAGGTGCGGGCCCGTCCAAACCCCTGACACTGCATGCCCGTTGTACCTGGCTCCCCAGCCCATGGCAGAGGCATCCGTGAAAACCACAGCGTGCCTGGACACCTGTTCCAGGGGCACTCCGGCCCGAAGCTACGAGGGGTCTGACCATGGACTGAAGGACTGGCGGCAGGCCGGTGTGAGGCTCACCCGGTGAGTGCCGCGTTGCCACGGCCATCTCGGGACTCGGCCATGTAGCCAATGCTGAAGTGGTCTCATATGAAGCAGGCCGAGCGGTGTTACTGCCACAGCGGCCGCCATATGCCCCAGGAGCCTCTGAAACTGTTTCAGTGGAACCGCCATCCTGCCTTGAAACGTGTTCACGCAGATCAGCATCGACTGGACCAGCTCCTCCGTGAGGCACGCTGTCTGTTTGACCGAATCCAACTCCATACCGAGAAAAGAGATCCTCTTCACAGGGGCGAGTTTGCTCTTTTCCCAGTTGACCCGAAGACCCAACTGGCTGAGGTGTCTGAGCACCAGGTCCCTGTGTTCGCACAACTGATCCTTGGACTGTGCTAGAATGAGCCAGTCGTCGAGATAGTTGAGGATGCGAATGCCCTGTTCTCTCATGGGCACAATGGCCCCCTCCGTGACTTTCGTGAAGACACGGGGAGACAGGGACAGCCCGAAGGGCAGGACTCTGTACTGATATGCTCGACCCTCAAACGCAAAGCGCAGAAACGGCCTGTGTCGAGGAAGAATCGAGACATGAAAGTACGTGTCCTTCAGGTCGATCGCTGCAAACCAATCTTGGGGACGGATGCATTCGAAAATGCGTTTCTGCGTGAGCATCTTGAACGGTAGCTTGTGGAGGCTCCGATTCAGGACTCGCAGGTCCAAGATTGGCCATAACCCACCGGTTTTCTTGGGTACAATGAAGTGTGGGTTGTAGAAGCCGGTCTTCATATCGGCTTGAGGGACCGGCTCTATCGCGTCCTTCGCCAGTAGGACAGCGATCTCCGCACGCAGGACATGGGCATCTGCAGCATTCACCGAGGTGAAGCGGACGCCCTTGAACCTGGGGGCGGCGCCGGGCGAACTGAATCGCATAGCCGAGCCTGATGGTCCGAATGAGCCAGCGAGACGGACTGGGGAGCTCTAGCCAGGCTCGCAGAGACCGTGCAAGCGGGACCATAGAGACCACCGGCGTACCCACCGTGGGGCAGCGAGGTGGAATGCAGGTACCGGGCTGGGGCGGCTGTCTCGTGGAGGCGGCCCGCAGCGAGGTGAGAGTGTGCAGGGGGTGGGGGCGCGGCGACACAGTCAGGGGGTGGGTGCAGCCTGACGTGCGCGCTCTCTCACACGAAGGCGCTCTCTTACCAGCTGTAAGAACGGCTTTTCAGCGCTCTCCACCTAGCGCACCGAACCAGCTGTGAGAACAGCCTTTGTAATTGCTCTAACAAACAACACAGAGAGATGATCCGAAAACCACGCAACCGCTGCTGTGCCGTCACACCAACACAGACTGAAGAGATCGCTTCCGAAAGGCGGCTTCCGTCTTCAGTCAGGACTGCAAAGTAGTGAGTGATATCTGGCATTACCATCTACCACCCGGCTCCGAAGCAAAAGGTTGATTTGATGCAATCACCTGTGTCTCATTTATACCCGCACGGCGTGGCATGAGCACCTGGTGCAATCATTGCATGCCAATGTGCATTGGCTCGTTTAGTTACACTCGAAGTAGATTGGCTCTCGTGAGCGAGATTCCTATTCGTCGGTACTCCGACGTGGCGTCGAGAGTGACCGACTGAATGGGAACCGCTGTATCAGTGTATAGTGTGCTGAGCTGAGAACTGCTGCAGCTGAATAGTCTATATCAAAACTACTGTTAAAAAATGGTAAATGGACTGCATTTATATAGCGCTTTTAACAGACCTACGGCCATCCAAAGCGCTTTACATTTTTGCCTCTCATTCACCCATTCATACACCGACGGCAGTGTATTTTCATACACTGAAAATATCAGCAAGGCGCCATCCAGCTCGTCGGGAGCAGCAGGGGTTAGGTGTCTTGCTCATGGACACCTCGGCACTTGGTCAGGTGGAACCGGGGATCAAACCACCAACCTTCCAGTTTGTAGACAACCTACATGAACCACTGAGCCACTGCCGCCCTTAATACATTTTAAGATTTATATCAACTTATTTAGAAATTAAATAAGCTGTTCCTGAAAATATCATTATTGAAAAAACAAATAAATGTTTACACTGCATGAAAACACTGAAATCCGGCAATATCCGGGCATGGTATACTCCTGCACTGAAAAAAATTATTTGTTGAATTTACTAAAAAAAATTCTCGTAAGTGGTTGCACTCAATTGATTTTATCCCAATTTAAACAAACATATTAAGTTGAACTTAATCAATTTTATTTAGTTACCTTAATATAAAAACAATTAGTAATTCCAGCCCAATTTAATCATGTTACTTATACTTAACACATTTAGTTGAACTTAATCAATTTTATTTAGTTACCTTAATATAAAAACAATTAGTAATTCCAGCCCAATTTAATCATGTTACTTATACTTAACACATTTAGTTGAACTTAATCAATTTTATTTAGTTACCTTAGTATAAAAAAATTATTCCACCCCTATTTAATCGTTACTTCTTACATTTTTTATTTTACTTTATTTTTATTGTTTATTCTACCAGCTAAACATCTACATAAATAAGCCATAAATGGCTTTCAAATGCACACAGAAAACACTTTAATTTTGTAAACGTATCTTTAATGATTGCAAATGTAGCAAATTGTTTATTAACCGTCAGTTACAACAACAGTAATTAACAGTCAGTTACATCCTTTCTTGTTTAAACTGTATGGTAACAATTGGCCACACAAGTAGCCAGACACAATTTATTAGAATGCAATTGCTAACAAATGGCTGACGTTTATAACATTGCCCATAATAACAGTCCATTTCTACAAACACACTTTTGATCTGCTGATTTGATCTGCTCAAGAATCATTACTCCATCAACACCAATTCCAATATCGTCAGTCTCCAAGAGAACTCCTTCTTCCTTTTTAATCACACATGCCCATAGTGATGTTTGCCAGGTCTTTCAAGAAGTCATCTCTTTGACTGTCCTATATTCAAAAACAACAACAACAACAACAAAAAACATTATTAGACATTGTTTGTGATTCATAACAGTTTGACAAGTTTATACAATCAAGGGTGATCGATAAGATTTTTTTATGTTTTTAAAGTGATAGTTCACCCAAAAATGCTCACCCTCAAGTTGTTTCAAACCTGTATGAGTTTCTTTGTTCTGCTGAACACAAAAGAAGATATTTTGATGAATGTTTGTAACCAAACAGAGAGAGCAACCATTCACTAGTAGGGGAAATAAATACTATGGTAGTGAATGGTTACTCTCTCTCTGTTTGGTTACAAACATTCATCAAAATATCTTCTTTTGTGTTCAGCAGAACTCATACAGGTTTGAAACAACTTCAGGGTGAGCAAATGATGACAGAATTTTCATTTTTGGGTGAACTATCCCTTTAAAAGAAGTTTCGTCTGCTCACCAAGGCTGCATTTATTGAATTAAAACTACAGTAAAAACAGTAATATTGTGAAATTGTTTAAAATGACTCTTTTCAATTTGAAAATATTTTAAAATGTAATTTATTCCTGTGATCAAAGCTGAATTTATCATCATTACTCCAGTCTTCAGTGTCACATGACCCTTCAGAAATCATTCTAATATGATGATTTGATGCTCAAAAAATACTTGATGTGTGCATCCTTGCTGAATACAAGTATTCATTTCTAATTAAAATAAAATTCTTACTGACCCCAAAATTTTAAAAGCTTTGCATTTTAGATAAATGCTGTTCTTTTGAAAAAAAAAAAGAAAAGTTTTCAACATTGATAATTTTGAAAAAAAAATAAAATAAAAAAAATGATTTAGGATCATGTGACACTGAAGACTGGAGTAATGATAAAAATAAAAACAATCAACTTTGTAACATATTCAAGTGGAAAAGAGTTATTTCAATGTGAATAATATTTCACAATATTACAGTTTTTCCTGTACTTATAATTAAATAAACGCAGCCTTGTTGAGCAAACAAAACTTGAATTTTTAACCATTTATGAGCCACGAAAAGCCCTGATTACCTAGATGAGCAACAACTTTTTTTGATAGTTGAATCACGAGTTTGTCCAGCATATTTAAATTGCCCACTGTTCTTCAGAAAAATACCAACACTCACCATGTACTCCTTCACCAGGCATGCCTCATCCTCACCAAGGTAGATACATCGAGCTCTGAGGATAGCCTTTCTCTTTATATGGACATCACTTGTCTGAAAAACATGATCAAATTTGTAATATTTACAATCCATAAACAGTTGACAGAAAAATTAATTACCTTAATTATACCCCATTGTTTTGAATATAAGACAAACCCCTTTTTTAGGACCAAATTGAAAATACTGTCACATTGCACATTTTTATTTTTATATTGTAGGTTTGGTAAATACTGGTAAAAATAAAAAAAGCTTTAATACAATAAAAATAAAAATCACCTGTAGTTCTCATTTCCAGTAGATTTCACAATGTCTGATTTATTTTCTTTTTTATGTATAGTGACAGTTTTTGGCATGACAAACAGGGGTTTGATCCACATTACCTATCTGAGAACATGAATGTTTTGTTTTTCGCTTAGGCCTATCACATAGCGCTGGAAAGACAGCAGTTTCTCCCTGAAGTTGGAGGGCAAGTGCTGGGCAATATTTGTTCTGCAGCGAAATGGTAATACTGGCATGAAGCGAGCGAAGCATTTTCTGTTCATTCCTATGAAAGTTGAACTTCACACTCAACTTTAATAAGAATTAACTGAAAATGCTCCCCCTGCTCCGTGCCAGTTGACACTAGGGGAGCTTCACTCTTGCGAACCTGAAGATGCTCAACTTGCATAGGAACGAACTGAATGCGCTCGCTCCATAGCAGTAGAAACGCACCATATTGTGCTTGTTTCCATTTCCTCTCATACACACACCACTCGAACCTTCTATAAAATAATCTTTCATACATTTCGGAAAAGCTAGTATTACATGCATGGTTAAAACATTTGTTTAGTGTTTTTAGATAGATTGTTTACTGTATTAAATGATGCTCCATAATGAAATACTACTTACTGTGCAAATTGTTGGAACAAAACTCTCGGAGTGGACTGAAAATGTGAACCTGGAAACTCCGTCTGTGCAATGAAAGCAAGCACACAATGATTATTATTGTTCATTCTGGATACATTTACCACACTATTAAAGGTACAACCCCAAATCAGAAAAAGTTGGGACAGTATGGAAAACGCAAATAAAAAAAAAGAAGTGATTTCTAAATTTACTTTGACTTGTATTTCATTACAGAAAATATGAACACAAAATATTTCATGTTTTGTCAGGTCAACTTCATGTCATTTGTAAATATGCATCCTTTCCTGTCATTCAGACCTGCAACACATTTAAAAAAAAGTTGGGACAGGAGCAATTTAGGGCTAGTAATGAGGTAAAATGGTTAAATAACGATGTGATTTGAAACAGGTGATGTCAACAGGTGATTGTAATTATGATTTTGTACAAAAGCAGCATCCAAGAAAGGTTTAATCCTTTAGGAGCAAAGATGGGACGAGGATCACCAGTTTGCCAACAAATACGTGAGAAAATTATTGAAATGTTTAAAAATAATGTTCCTAAAAGAAAGATAGGAAGAGATTTGGATATTTCACATTCAACAGTGCATAACATAATTAAAAGATTCAAGGAATCTGGAGGAATTTCAGTGCATAAAGGACAAGGGCGCAAGCCTAAGCTGAACAACCGTGATCTCCGATCCCTCAGGCGGCACTGCATCAAGAATCGTCATCATCTATAAGCGATATCACCACATGGGCTCAGGACTACTTTGGCAAACCTTTGTCAAGTACCACAATACGTAGTTACATCCACAAATGCCAGTTAAAACTGTACTGTGCTAAAAGGAAGCCCTATGTTAACAGTGTCCAGAAGCGCCGTCAACTTCTCTGGGCTCGGAGGCATCTGGGATGGACCATCACACAGTGGAAACGTGTACTGTGGTCAGATTAATCAGTATTTCAGGTATTTTTTGGGAGGAATGGACGCCGTGTGCTCCGGACCAAAGAAGAAAAGGATCATCCAGACTGTTACCAGCAACAAGTCCAAAAGCCAGGGTCTGTCATGGTATGGGGTTGTGTCAGTGCCCTTGGCAAAGGTAACTTGCACTTCTGTGAAGGCACCATTAATGCTGAAAAGTACATAGAGATTTTGGAGAATAATATGCTGCCTTCAAGAAGACATCTTTTCCAGGGACGTCCATGCATATTTCAACAAGACAATGCAAAACCACATTCTGCACATAAAACAAAGTCCTGGCTGCGGAGGAAGAGGGTTCGGGTACTTGACTGGCCTGCCTGCAGTCCCGACCTGTCTCCAATAGAGAATGTGTGGCAACGAAGACCCCGTACTGTTGCCCACCTTAAGACTTGTTTGCAGGAAGGACAAAATTACACCTGAAACACTTAATCACTTGGTGTCTTCAGTCCCTAAACGTCTTTTAAGTGTTGTGAAAAGGAATGGCAACATTACAAAGTGGTAAATGCTTTACTGTCCCAACTTTTTTTGAAATGTGTTGCAGGTCTGAATGACAGGAAATGATGCATATTTACAAATGACATGAAGTTGACCAGACAAAACATGAAATATTTTGTGTTCATATTGTCTGCAATGAAATACAAGTCAAAGTAAATTTAGAAATCACTTCTTTTTTTTTTTTTTTGCGTTTTCCATACTGTCCCAACTTTTTCTGATTTGGGGTTGTAGCAAAAAGAAGGGATGTCTCTGTAGTAAAGATAAAAAAAACATCCATAACCAAATATAAATGTTCTAGCCTTGAGCATATTATATAATGCTTCATAACAACTATTTTCTTAAATCAGTCAACAGATTGTTTACTATATTGAATGATGTTCCATATTGAAATACTACTTACTGTGCAAATTGTTGGAACAAAACTCTGGGACTGGACTAAAATGTGAACCTGGAAACTCCATCTGTGCAAGGAACACCTCAAAGAAAAGCAAGCATACAATGATTATTATTGTTCATTCTGGATACATTTATCAGACTATTAAAGTTAGCAAAATGAATGGCTTCAGAGGTAAAGATATTTGCAGGATCATAGTAACCCCTTGTTAACGTGTAACACTAAAAAGGTTCAGAATTCCAACGCTATACTGTGAATGTGAATTTGAACTATAGGAAATATGTGTAAATTCTCCACATATTATAAAATATTACAGCGCAAACACACACACACACACACACACACACACACACACACAAACACAGTCGTTGGCTGATATATTGGAGGCTTTTCACACAGAACGCTTTTTCCATTCCATTGTTTTTCTATGTAACTTACACAAATGCTACATTTACGTGTTTCACGTGTCACCACAGTGATTTTCAGCCGCTGGAAACGCCAGGCGCTCGGCTAATGTGTATGTGTAACCACCAAAGACACATTAGAAGCCACTGCTGATTCTAGCAGCACTGGCGGCGGTTAACGTTAAAGCTGTACTCGGTGGGAACGGCTGATGACGACTGGAGCTCAAAAATGTTGAAGCAACTTTAAATAGGAGCTATCTTTATGAATAAACGGTATATTTTACGTTTATAAAGCAACATTCTTGCCAAAAAATATCTTAAAAGTACATTACATGACATAAATCAGTAGTATTTGTATATAAGGCTGCCGGCGCTTGGTAACTTATGTGATCGATGGCCGCTGTGGAATTTGTCCAAAAAGCGTTCTGAACCTTTTATATTCTTTAACGTTATAGTCAACAAACTATTTATTGTGATAAACAGTAATGTATAATATGAAATATTACTTACCGTGCAAATCCATCGAATGATGAAACTTGATTCAACTCTCACTGCGTGAAACCTATGTGTGAAACTGACTGCAAAGGCGCCAAAGAAACAGTATTCACGCGCATGCGCAGAGAACCAACCTTTTTTTACATTTACATTTATGCATTTGGCAGACGCTTTTATCCAAAGTGGACTGAGTTACAGTGGTATATTTTTTTTATTAAATTCAAAAACTAAATTTAAATGATTTAAGCAAGCTAAATTTTATTAAGCTTAATTTAATAAGGGCAATAATCAGTTTTTTCAGTGTGTGTAATTTGATGTTTACCGGATGTATGTGGGAAAAAGCGGATCAGAGTAACACGGAACACTATATTTCCAGAAAAACCCGGAAACCTCACATATGCAGACGTATACAGGAATCCGTGACATTTCACGGACATATACAGCTGAAACACTGCTGGGTGTGCTAGGACTGAAGAGTGTTAGGTGTGAAGAAGACCTTTCATATGTTAATGACTGACACTTGTGCTGGCTGTTCTCAGAGGGAGGACTTCAGGATTGAGAATTATCTCTGGTCTAGTGTAGGCTACAGCAAACAAGCTTTTTGTACAGAAAAATAAATTCTTAAGGCCCTGAAACACTAAACCGAACTAGCAATGACTAAAGCCGACTGTGGGGTTGGTTCACGTTGCCTGGGTCTGGGCCAAACCATCAGAATGGTGTGTCAGGGCCTTAAAACCACTGCATGAAAAGAGTCTCTTAATCAAATATTTTTTATAAAAACAGTACAAAATAAAAACCCTGTCTGAACATATACGTTCACAAAAAAATCTGAATATGTAATGAAATAAACAAAGAAATGTAATGGAATTAACAAAGGATAATTAACCAAACATTTTAGACAATCCCCAAACAATTTTTGCAAAGTTTTACAAATTGCAGGCAATAATAACATTAAATACAAAGGAGATGAAATGTAGAATATAAAAAAAGTTTGTTTAAAAAACACCAAAAACTGATATGCTCAAAATAAAAAAGAGCAGGGATTCACTTGCTCAAGAAACACAGAAACACAAGCAGATCTTTCAGCTCTGCAACTATTAACAAAAAGTGTCACTCCTAGATTCTTAACTTTAACAAGATGCAAAAAAGGGGAGTTTTGAGGTTTGAAATCCACCACTCACAATAGATGAGGTGACGCAATGGAGGTGCAACCAATAAGGTTACACTGTAAAAAAAATTGTCATTTTACAGAAAAAAACTTTTCTTGTCATTTTGAATTATGTTTAAAACGATGTCCAATTACAAACAATATCTAAACTTGACTGTTATTTTAAGGATTATATCATTAATGACAAATTACAGTAATTCTCATGTTTTATAGAGGAACATCACTGTATTATTTTTCAGTTTTTATAAATAACATAAAAATTCATGTAAAATTACAAACAATATCTGTAAATTAACAACTTGACTATTATTTTATCATTAATGACAAATTACAGTAGCCTAATTCTAATTTTTTTATATAGGGAAATTACCCTATTATTTATACAGTATCTTTCTGTTTTCATAAATTACATACAAATTCATGTAAAATTACAAACAATGTCTGTAAATTAAGAACTTGACCATTATTTTATCATTAATGACAAATTAGAGTAATTATGTTTTTTATACATGAAAATCACTGTATTATTTATACAGTATCTATACAAACAATATCTGTAAATAAACAACTTGACTGTTATTTTAAGGATTATATCATTAATGACAAATTACAGTAATTCTCATGTTTTATAGAGGAACATCACTGTATTATTTTTCTGTTTTTATAAATAACATACAAATTCATGTAAAATTACAAACAATATCTGTAAATTAACAACTTGACTATTATTTTATCATTAATGACAAATTACAGTAGCCTAATTCTAATTTTTTTATACAGGGAAATTACCCTATTATTTATACAGTATCTTTCTGTTTTCATAAATTACATACAAATTCATGTAAAATTACAAACAATGTCTGTAAATTAAGAACTTGACCATTATTTTATCATTAATGACAAATTAGAGTAATTATGTTTTTTACACATGAAAATCACTGTATTATTTATACAGTATCTATACAAACAATATCTGTAAATAAACAACTTGGCTGTTATTTAAAGGATTATATCATTAATGACATATTTTAAGGATTATATCATTAATGACAAATTACAGTAATTCTCATTTTTTTTATACAGGAACATCAGTGTATTATTTTTCTGTTTTATAAATTACATACAAATGTATGTAAAATGACAGAAATAATCTGTAATAAAATATTTAGCTCATTGTATTAAAGGTTTATGTCCATACTAACAATTTTACATTATTCTTTGTAATTTTAAAGTAAATGACTGGTCAAATGACTGGTAAATGGTCAAATGACTGGCAGCTACGGCTGCCAAACAAAAACCGTAAAATTAAAGAAGAAAAAAAGTCAAATAAAGTTCAAAAACTTTACAGAAATTTACATTAAAAGTTTTATAGAAAACACTGTTAAGATAATAATTAAGATATTTTACTGTAATTTTCTGTTTTATAGTTTAGGTGTAATTTTACATTCAAACTGTAATTCTGGATACAAATATAATAAACTATAAAGCAAACTAAATATCAAACAATAATCTGTTTTTAAAGAGTACAAATCTGCACTGCTCTCCAGGTTGAAACTTTCAGGCCTCTGCCCACACCACAAAACACCATTTGACCAATTAATTAAATATAACAGCAAATAAAACACATTTTCTAACTGTAGTTTAAAACAAGTTTTTTTTTCTATGGTTGCAAGGCTATGCTGTCTTTCCGTGTTCTTTTGAGCGTGATTGGTCAATCTGAACGTCATCCAGAAATCTGGCCAATGACAGTGCACGCCTTCAGTTTGAGTTATACACCCGTTGTCGTTGGAGTGGCTCGCGGGGATGCGGTCGCGGCTTCTAGTTCTAATCTGCAACAGGACTGCTTCATCGGTCCATTAATGGCATTGCATGGATCATTTTACATCTGAAAAACTACGGTGGCCCAGTAGTGCACAACACAACGAAATTTAAATTTAAGTTCACAACACAACGAAATAAATCCACAACACAACGGAATGAAACCATAACACAACGAAATCAAGACACAACACAACGAAATCAAGTCACAACACAACGAAATCAAGTCACAACACAAAGCAAAATCCACAACACAACGAAATCAAGCCACAACACAAAGAAAAATCCACAAAACAACGAAATCAAGCCACAACACAACGAAAAATCCACAACAAAACGAAAAGTCCACAACACAACGAAATAGCCACAACACAACGGAAATGCTCCCAACCACTAGGGGACTCTCGGAGTGCGGTAAAGTTAGTTTTCCTTGCCTTGTTCGATATAGATTCGCCAATCTTACAAATATTTAAACACTACGATCAGTTTTAAGTGTGCAGTTGTATATCGACATGAAATATCAATTAAAAATCACTTACGTGCATAATAGCTGCATATTTATACTCGAGAACGCTTTGACCAAATTATACGTTTCAACCAATTGGTGGAATTGGCAGACGTTCCCTTAGCGCCGTGGTATCGGGTCAAAGCATTCTCGAGCATAAATATGCAGCTATAATGCATGTAGGTAATTTTAAATTAATATTTCATATAGATAAACAATGGTTAGCCTACATGCTGTTAAAACTAATTGTGGTATTGATTTCTTTGTAAGATTGTCGACTCAATAGAACAGTGCAAACTTTACAGCGCTCCGAGTGCCCCCGAGTGGTCGGGAGCATTTCCGTTGTGTTGTGGCTATTTCGTTGTGTTGTGGACTTTTCGTTGTGTTGTCGATTTTTCGTTGTGTTGTGGCTTGATTTCGTTGTGTTGTGGATTTTTCTTTGTGTTGTGGCTTGATTTTGTTGTGTTGTGGCTTGATTTCGTTGTGTTGTGAACTTATGTATGCTTTTTAAATTTCGTTGTGTTGTGCACTACTGGGCCACCGTAGAAAACACATCTGTTTACATCATTTTGATTGTGGGATGTCGACTGAGAACGAAAAAACATGAATACGAACAGACTAAGATACCAATGGCGGACAACAGACGGCAGAAGGTAACGTAACGTTAAATCCCTTTATATTTTTTCTACTGAATGTGTAAAAGGTAATCTTAAAAATGTTGTAATTATTTTAATGTTCTCTGTTTTTTCTGTAATGTAGACGCATGCATTTTCTGTGAAGTTGCTTTGAAACGATCTGTATTGTGAAAAGCGCTATACAAATACATTTTAATTGAATTTTTTTTACTTCCTTTTATTGGCATTAATTATATATTATTCATGAATTATTTGGCAGGTTGCAAGATGTATTTTATTTTGTGAGACTTTGCTGAGGAAGTATTCTTTGGCTCAGTCTGAAAAGGCCCAGAAAAGAAACATCACAAAGAACCGTCAGAGAAAGAGACGGGTAAGTTAAGAAAGTGGTTAAGCAGTTTTCCCCACAGAATGTTACTATACCACTTTCTGAGTTTTAGTGGTTAATTTACTGTCATGTTTTGCAGTTGCTGGAGACCAGGTCCAGGGTTGCACAAACCAACACAGAACCTGTGGAAGACCACAACTATAGACCTGATGTCTGATGAAGATGCTGTTGTTGATGGAAGGCCAGTGTGGATGGTTAGGCTAGGTACTCTTGTGTTAGAGTTGGTCACAATTCCTTTATATTTATAATTTTAATATTCAATTGTTCCATTTTATATTTTCTTTATTCCTATGTTTATATACTTATACTTTTATTGATTAGATTAGATTATATTAGAAGCTTTATTGTCATTGCAGTACAACGAAATTATAATGCCCATCTGATCAGAGCACAGAGGATGCCGTTTCCATGGCACTCCACTCTGTGCTCACTCACCTGGACAATAAAAACACTTATGCACGTATGCTGTTTGTTGACTTCAGCTCAGCATTCAACACTGTCATCCCATCCAAGTTAATTGCCAAACTTGGAGACCTGGGCATCAACACTTCAATGTGTAACTGGATTTTGGACTTCCTAACTGACAGACCCCAGAATGTTCGATCAGGATCCACCTGCTCCACGTCCATCACACTCAACACTGGTGTACCACAGGGCTGTGTGCTAAGTCCGTTTCTCTACTCCCTCTTCACCTCCGACTGCAAGCCTGTGTATGGATCTAATTCCATCGTCAAGTTTGCGGACGACACTACGGTGATTGGGCTCATCAGCAACAACGATGAGACTGCCTACAGGGAAGAGATCCAGCACCTGGCCACATGGTGCGCTGATAATAACCTGCTCCTCAACACCACCAAAACGAAGGAGCTCATCGTGGACTTCAGGAAAGAGTCAAGAGGCACACACGACACCATCCACATCAATGGAATGGCTGTTGAGCGTGTCTCCAGTTTCAAGTTCCTGGGGACCCACATCTCGGCGGACATGTCGTGGACGACCAACACCTCCAGCCTGGTCAAGAAGGCTCACCAGCGCCTCTTCTTCCTGAGGACACTGAGGAAGAATCAGCTCTCCTCGGCTATCCTGGTGAACTTCTATCGCTGCGCAATAGAAAGCATCCTGACCAACTGTGTGGCAGTATGGTATGGGAGCTGCTCTGTTGCGGAGCACAAGGCACTGCAGCGGGTGGTGAAAACTGCCTAGCGCATCACAGGGACTCCACTACCTGCCATCGAGCACATCCAGAGGAAACGCTGTCTGCATCGAGCTCGCAGCATCCTCAAGGACTCCTCTCACCCAGCCCACAGACTGTTTTCTCTCCTGCCCTCCGGCAGGCGTTTCAGGATCCTCCGGACCAGGACCAGCAGACTTAAGAACAGTTTTTTCCCCAGAGCTGTCTCTTTATTGAACTCAAACCCCCGTTGATCCACTTCCCTCATAAACTGCTAACTCTCCTACCTCACATCCGCCTTCACTTTGTTATTTGCACTACCGACTGTTTATCACAGTAACAACTGTTTACATATGCATCTTGCACTGCCATATCTTAACTGGATTATGCTCATTTGCACTGCCGACTGTATTTATAGTACCAATGTTTACATTTGCATTTTGCACCGTACTTCTAACTGTAATATACAACCACTTTCCACTGCACTTTACACTTTTTTTTTTTTTCCGGATAGCTCTGTCCATAATTTATTGCACTACCCTAATCCACTGCTATATTCCTCATATTAGCCTAACATATTATTGTATACCTCTATCTGTAAAATTTTGTTTATAGTAATAGCAATCTGTATATTATATTCATAGTACATATTCACCTGTAAATTCTGTTTATAGTAATAGCCATCTGTATATTTATTCACTGTACATATTCACCTGTAAATTCAGTTCTGTTTATAGTAAGACAACTCTCTATTTATACATATTTATATATATTCAGTACATATCCATGTCCTGCACTTACGCATCCATTGTATATCCTGCACTTGCTGCTATTGCACTTCTGGTTAGACCTAAACTGCATTTTGTTGCCTTGTACTTGTACTTGTGTAATGACAATAAAGTTGAATCTAATCTAATCTAATCTAATCAGTGAGAACACAAACACACATAGCAAAAGACAATGAAAACCATACATTTTTAAGTTAAATAAATAACACTAAGTGAATAATCATCTATAAAAGTAGTCACATAACATGTTAAAAGATATATTGGTGTATTGCACCTTAAAATGTATTGCATGTTAAGAATAAATAGACAATATTAAGTCTTCTCCCCGTTCACAGTCCTTATGGCCCATGGATAGTAACTGTTTTTTAGTCTATTTGTCCTATTTTTAAGACTCCTGTATCTCCTCCCAGAAGGCAGGAGGCTAAACAGTCCATGTCCAGGGTGGGTGTCATCCTTTATTATGTTGCGGGCTCCGTGGAGACACCTGCTGTTTGCAATTTCCTCCAAAGAAGGCAAGGGGCAACCAATGATTTTCCTGCAGTCCTAATAACTCTTTGCAGTGCCTTCCTATTTGCGGCTAAACAGCCAGAGTACCACACTGTGAGGCAGTATGCAAGGACACTCTCAATGGTGGAGCGATAAAAAGTCACCAGCAGATTTCTCCGCAGATTGGTTTTCTGGAGTAGCCTGAGGAAGTGCAACCTCTGCTGGGACTTCTTCACAATGGCTGTTGTATTATCGATCCAGGAGAGGTCGTCGGAGATGGTTGTCGCTAGGAATTTAAAGGTGGAGACCTGCTCCACCTCATCCCCGTTGATTTGTAGTGGGACTAAAACATTCCTTTTTCTCCTAAAATCAATGACCATTTCCTTAGTTTTCATGGTATTCAGCACCAGGTTGTTGTTGCTACACCACTTGGACAGTGCCTGGACCTCCTCCCTGTACTTTGACTCATCTCCTCCCGTTATTAAACCGACCACCGTTGTGTCGTCTGCAAATGTAATAATGGTGTTGGAGGAGTGGATGGGAATGCAGTCATGGGTGTACAGGGAATAAAGGAGTGGACTCAGCACACATCCCTGTGGGGAGCCGATGCTAGTTGTGATGGTAGAGGAGGTATGTGAACCAATTTTCACAGTTTGTGGCCAGTTAGTGAGAAAGTCCAAAATCCAGGTGCAGATGGAGCGGGAGAATCCTAGGTGCAGCAGTTTTTCCACCAGAGTGCCTGGTATGATGGTATTAAATGCTGAACTATAATCAATAAACAGCATTCTAACATAAGTTACTGGCTGCTCTAGGTGACTCAGTGCGATGTGAAGGGTTGTGTTGATTGCATCTGCTGTTGACAATCTTCACAATTATGTTCCTTTTTAGAAAGAAATGTTATCTGTGAGGATTTCCAGTCAGGATTTAGACCGTATCATAGCACTGAGACTGCTCTCATCAGAGGTACAAATGATTTACTCTTATCGTCCGATCGTGGCTGTATCTCTCTATTAGTGTTACTCGATCTTAGCGCTGCATTTGATACTATCAACCACAACATTCTTTTGAATAGACTCGAAAATTATGTAGGTATTAGTGGAATTGCTTTATCATGGTTTAAATCATACCTATGCGACCGTTATCAGTTTGTAGTAGTAAATGAAGATATGTCACATCGATCGCAAGTTCAGTATGGAGTACCACAAGGCTCAGTGCCAGGACCGCTACTCTTCACCCTGTACATGCTACCACTGGGAGATATCATTAGGAAGCATGGCGTTAGTTTTCATTGTTATGCTGACGATACTCAGCTCTATATTTCTTCACGCCCTGAAGAAACTTACCAATTCACAAGATTAACGGAATGCATAGCTGATATAAAACATTGGATGACTGGTAATTTCCTGCAACTCAATTCAGAAAAAAATGAATTTTTAATTATTGGACAAAAAAGCTCCACAAGTAGTAACCTAGAATACTGTCTAACACTTGATGGCTGTTCTGTCAAGTCCTCGTGGTCAGTGAGGAACCTGGGTGTGCTCTTTGATACCAATCTTTCGTTTGAAAGCCACGTTTCTAGCATCTGTAAAACTGCTTTCTACCATCTTAAAAATATATCTAAATTACGGCACATGCTCTCAATGCAAAATGCTGAACAGTTAGTTCATGCGTTCATGACCTCAAGGCTAGATTATTGTAATGCTCTACTGGGTGGTTGCCCTGCTTGCCTAATAAACAAACTCCAGCTGGTCCAAAACGCAGCAGCTCGAGTTCTTACTAGAACCAGGAAGTATGACCATATTAGCCCAGTTCTGTCAACACTGCACTGGCTGCCTATTAAACATTGCATACATTTTAAAATCTTACTAATTACTTACAAAGCACTAAATGGTTTAGCTCCCCAATACTTGAGCGAGCTCTTAACATATAATACTCCATCACGTCTACTGCGGTCTCAAAATTCTGGTCAGTTGATAATACCGAGAATATCCAAATCAACTGCAGGCGGTCGATGCTTTTCCTATTTAGCTCCGAAACTCTGGAACAGTCTTCCTAACATTGTTCGGGAAGCAGACACACTCTGTCAGTTTAAATCTAGACTAAAAACACATTTCTTTACTGTGGCATACACATAAAACACTTTTTCAATGAAATGATTGTTAGGCTGCATTAACTAGGTCAGCCGGAACCGGGAACACTTCCCATAACACCTGATGTACTCGTTACATCATCAGAAGAATGGCATCTACGCTAACGATAGTCTCTCTGTTTTATCCCGAGGTTTGCTGCAGTCAGCTGGATCCGGGCCATATCCAGTTCAGATGGTGGACCTGCGCCCAGAGAAGACCAACACAGGACCCCGAAGTGTCTGAGAGACCGTGAATAGACTCCCCCCTGCAACTGCCTCATCGACACGGCATCTCATTAAACCCGTCTCCGGCGTGTTGACTCCGATTTTTCGAATATTACAATTAAATAATACTTAAATCGATATGTTGTAAATTTCCATCCATTAGCCCAAAAACCGGATACTAATGACTTTGTCAAAAGGAATTCTGCGTGTAAGCCTTTTCAGCCTTTCGGTGAAGTTCTCTTAATTTATTGATATCTCATTTTAAATCTGACTCCATTAATAATTTTATCTGACTCCAATTCTAAGTGACTCCATAAAGTGTGCTACATTTAGATTTTATCAGCTGATTTTGCGATTAGTTGCGATTTAATTTAGATCATTGATTTTCTTTATATCTTCCTAGTTTTCATATTCGTTCATCGAGAGACCCAATATCGCAGAGAGACATGACGCGTCCGGACCGCGCGCTCACGGGCACAAAACGGTTACTTCTGTAATTTGTCAGAGGGTGCAGAGTGAATATTTTACCTTTAAGAGGTTGCACATGCTCACTCAACAAAAAGTGTAATTTTAGTAATATTCACGGACTACAACTTGCTAACCCAGCGATAGTCAGGAATCGGAATATCGCGCACGCTGCGCCCCGCCCCATGCTTCAGTCGTGGCGTCATCGGTGTGATCTGTCATAACCCTAGATTTTGCGGTAATAAAGGAGTATACATCGATCCATACTAGAATAATGATTTCAGAATCATACAAGATAAATCAAGATTAACATTTATTTTGGCCAGACAGGAAAAGTAAATAAGTAAACAAGAATCCATGGTACACAACTGATCAGCTAAAAACATAAAACACAATTGCAAAGCAATATGAAAATAATTTAAAAGAGTCATCATGTCTGGCACAATACATGCAGTTTGCACCGCACGGGGGGTTCTGACTACAGAATATTCCCCCCGAGAGATAGATTATCCAGCCTTAAATACTCCAACTAGAACAAAAGGGTTGTAAATATTTGCAACACCCCCACCTGGTTTTGGGGAGTGGATCAGATATCTTTGAAGAGACTACTCAAAGGAGAACTGAATTCTCATTGGTTTTCAATCTTTCCAATACTACCAGTGACTGCAGTGAAACTGAGACCATTTTACCATTCGCACTGTGACCTTTAAAAAGACATCAAACATGAAAGGGATAAAACAATAGATTTAAAAGACACATCATCACTGGTATATCTGCATTTGGTGACTTGAAACCAGGACAAGGACAGGGCAAAATGGGGAGGGGGGAGGAATGTTTGTCAGGGTGTTGTCACACAGTTTCTGTGAGATCTTTCTCTCAAGATTACCGTAAAACTTCAAATAATAGTCGAGTCCCAAATAGACGCCTGTCTCTTTTAAACGCCTGGTGCGACGACAGGTTTGGGTAAATAAAGGCCGGTCTCAAATAGACGCCGGGTCTGTTTTTTAGTATCGGGCTGTATTTGATCTTCTCAAACCCGTCAGATCGTCTGTTCTATGTTTTGATTATATTTCACGTGACAGACGGAACCGTTCATGAACGACTCATCACTATGGCAACATAACAAAGAGGTTAACGAACTTTCAGTCTTCAGTTTTTCTTAATTCTCTCAATACCACCATGGAGAAAAGTATAATTTGACATTTAAGCTGACAGTTGTCAAATTTCAAGCGTGGGTAAAGCTGGATACGGATCGGCTGAAAAATTCCTTTAATGCTTGCGCGCAGACGTGCGCGTGTGTTTGTGTGTGCGAGGGAGAATTGAGGAGATATATTTCATTAGCTTCGGGATGTTACCCTTAGGTATGTGGCCTGACAGTAGCTTCTGATGTAAGCGGGGGGGACGTCGCCATTTTCGCAGGGGATTAACGTTATAAACGTTTCTTCCTTTCGTTTGCTTATAATTAAGTCTATTATAACTATTCACATCCTTTACTGTGGTAAAGTACAATAAAAAACTGTGGGACGAATACCTTTTTACTTAAATCTTTATTTAACACAGTTTGTTCTTGTTATTAAACTTGGTAATGCGCGTCAAGTTTGGTTTATTTGAATAGCGCATTTCACACACACGCCGCGGTGATTTTAGTTTAGTTTTCTCTGGCTGTGAATAATCAAACATTGCCTAAATGTCTTGACCTTGTGGAAGATAAAATCCGCTCTTCAGACCTTTTACAACAAGTGTTGCCTTGCAACATCAGGAGAAAACACAAAGATATATTTGAAAGGTGTCTTTCCAGCTTTTGTCCCATTCCTCTCAAAGCGCAGAGTAGGCTACGTCTTTGCGGGGAAATAGTATGAATCAAATATTTTTCTAACTAATATTTAATTTTCTTATATTCTTTAGGTAACCATTATTTATTGAAAATCGTTTAAATGTTGAATAGGCTGCGTTGTTTCACTGACGGAAGTGCTAAAATAAACACGCATGCTTATGGATGTTTCAGCCTCAAATGATTTCAAAATGTAGGCTATACATATATCTGGCATAGACTACAGTATTTAAAATAGCATATATGCATTAGTTACATTCACAAATTAATTTACAGAGCAATCCCTGCTAAGTTTTTAGTTTAACTATAACTATAGAAGAGGCGTCGCACTCACAACAGACTCGCAACGGGGGCGTGGCATCACGATGATATCGTCCATTGGCACAACCCTAATTTCTTACATTAAATGATTTGTTAAACACATTCGAATTAATTATAAATAAAACGTAATATAATGTGGTAACCTCCTACCGTCACGCTTGAACATCTCAACACTAAATTAAAGGCCTGTCTCTTATAGACGCCTGTTTCAAATACAAGCCGGTGCAGTTCGGTGATGTGGGTAAATAGAAGCCCGGGCTATTATTTGAAGTTTTACGGTAGTGACTTTTATTGTTCAATTGCTGGGGTGTGTTTCTCAGCTTTTGTCTTAGCACCAAAACCGACTCTTACAATGTCATCCTCAATAAACCCGTCTCCAGCGTGTTGCCTCCGATCATTCGAATATTGCACTTTAATAATTATTTAATCAACATGATCCTCAATAAACCCGTCTCCAGCATGTTGCCCCCGGTCCCTCGAATATTCTGATCTATTATGACCTCTGAGCTGTAAAGCTGCCAGAATAATAATAATCATAATAATACGCTGTTTGTTAATTGGCCAGAGGAGAACTGGCCCCCCGACTGAGCCTGGTTTCTCCCAAGGTTTATTTTTTTTCCATTAGGTCACCTAATGGGGTTTTAGTTTCCTTGCCACTGTTGCCTCTGGCTTGGCGTGCTCAGTTGGGGACACTCAATTTTTCAACTAAACATCGAAATAAATCTAATTAATAAACTAAATTAACCATTTAAACTAAATTACTGATCGAATTATTGATCAAAAGCCCACACTGTCACTGTATGATAATTGAAATGAACTGATGACATCAGCGTTTTTTCCAGAATGGCTATACAGCTGAATAAAATTATGTTGCATTATTTTCCTGTTTAACACTGTTAAGCTGCTTTGAAACAATCTACATTGTTAAAAGCGCTATATAAATAAAGTAAAACTTGACCTGTTTTCTCTATATGCAAACGGATGGGGGTCAAAGCTGTGAGGAAGGCTGGCCTTGATGTTCTCAGCGATCAGTTTTTCAAAACATTTCATGACCACTGAGGTGAGGGCTACAGGCCTGTAGTCATTTAGGCTACTGACTGCAGGTTTTTTGGGAACAGGGACAATTATGGCAGATTTAAGGCAAATATTGTTTCCCATATATAGAATATTTACATATATTTTATATACACTTTTTAATGTATAGATTTCTTTGTCTCGTTTTATATTGTATACTTTGTATATTTGTTCCTTTTTAGATGTCCATGTTGCTTTTGATCTCCACGCTTTGTATTGTTGTTCCCTTTCGTTCAGTCACTACGACGTAACGTTAGTGACTAACGAATGGGGGTTTCGCTTAGAAGCCTATCATCTTCGAGCTTTAAGAAAACGCCCAATGGCGTGCCAATGCCATGGGGCATGCGGAATTTGCATACGTAACTCCGCCTCACCGCGTGAGTATATAAGGAAGTACGTGGCAATATCGCATTATGTTTCTGCTTTCGGAGCCAAGAGTACCTACCTCTTCACTCCTCACAAGCCTTCTGAGACTCTGTCAGCCTCTTCGAGACGAGCGGCTTTCCAGTCGGTGTTGGTGTGACGGCGCGTTCCAGTGATCGCATACTTCCTGCCTGCTGATCTGCGCAGTGGTCTGCTAGACGGCTGGTGTGTGTTTCCCTGGGCGCTTCGGCATCGACTGCGAGGCTTCCTCTCACAAAAAGAGCTTGCGCGTGGCACGTCTTTTTCAAGACGGCTCGCCCGTGCACTTCCGGGTGCGATCGATCTCCGCTGCTGTCTATGGGCGCATTCACTGCTCGACGTGTTTGGGCTTCAGCACGTTCGGGCAGCGTTTGTGGATGTGTCATGTTTCCATTGCGGGAACGTGACCATCGCGATGACGCGGTCGAGACTCTATGATCTCCGTGAGGAGAGAGAGTCCCCTCTGCCACACCCCAATCTACCGTCCCCGAGTGAGATGGTACTTTGGCTGGTGGCCAGGGTGACCTGAGGGCGGTGCGTGGTCCTCGGGCCACGCCCCCTCTCGCACATCGCTTCCCGCGAGTGTTGGACTGAAACAGCGGCCCGTCTCTGACGCCTCGTTCGTTTCGTTCACGCTTCAGATAGCAGTGAGATGTCGATCGCCGCATCCCAAGGTGGGCTGGAGTCCTTTGGGGATGACGATTAGGTTGTGCTCCGCCTCCGGGTGTGTCAGCGCTGCCTGATCTGACCTAAAGTTGACAGCCATGTTATCTCGGGCAGCCGCGAGTCTCGCGCTGGTGTGGAACTCCGCCCAGTCGCGAGTGCTCGTGGTTGCGCGATTGGTTTTTGGGGACGGCACCCGACAGCTGTTGGGCCCCTCCCCGTATGCCTTTCGCTACGGAGGTGCATGAGGAGATCACGCGGTCCCGGAAGTCCCCGTGCTTCCCGCGACCGTTTGGTGGCCTCCTCCGCCTTCTCTGCCCTTGATGGGGCCGCGGCCTAAGGGTACTCTGGGGCCCCCTCCCCCCACTGTTGAACTCTCTGTTGCGCACTACGGTGTCCACAGAGGGCTTTGACGTGGCGTGGTGTGGCTGTCCTAAGCACCCTCCCAAAGCCTGTGGGCTCGTCTACTTCGGTGGCGTGGTCCTGCAGAGCTACGGGCAGGCCGTCGCCCCTTTGCACATGCACAAGGGTGGAGCCAACCCAGGGCTCTTCAATGAGCTGCGTGCCGCAACTGATCCCGCCCCCCGGACGGTGAAGGTGGCCACACGCTCCCTGGGTTGGGCGATGTCCACAGCTGTGGTCCAGGAGAACACCTGGCCTTACCTGGTGATGTGGAGGACGTTGAGCGGGCCCGCCTCCTCAACTCACCCATATCCCAGGCTGGCCTCTTCGGCGGCGCGGCTGAGAACTGCGCCCAACAGTTCTCGGCCGCCCCAGAGCAGACTGAGGCTGTAACACATACTGCCCCGGCGGCCAGCTGCTGCATCCAGCCGCCGGCTCAGTCGCCTCGGTCCGCTCGCCGCCCAGGGCGCCCTTCCTCCTCCCGCCCGGCCCCAGCAGCAGCCTTCACCTGGGCCGCGCCGTGTTGGTGGTTGAGGATGACGCCCAGTCCGCTCCCCAGCCTGGTTAAACGCCAGGCTGGAGGTGGACAACTCAGAGATGGGTTCCAGTTCTTCCCAGGGGATGGTAGAAGGGCCTCTCCTTCCCCCGGTGGAAGGCCGGGGGAAAAATCCTTCCGCTGCTGGCCCCCGGGCTAGCAGCGCTTGGGAAGAACTCATGTTCCTGTCTCTGAGGACCCAGAGACCGATGATGACGGTGTGCGCCACCCACGGGTCCCGCCACTCGCATCCCTCTCTGTCGCCAGCCCCCTGGCAGAGCAGACCCCAGTGGAACGCGCGTCCTTCCCTGGTCTCCTCTGTCAGGACGCAGCCGTTAACCGCACTCCCACACCGGGACGCCCAACAGCCTCCCTTGTCCGGGTCGGTAGCGCTGCATCGCTGCCCCACACCGGGTACGTCTGTAGTCCGAATGACCCCGCTGGTGCAGTTCCTGGGAGCCTGGCTTCAGATTCCAGGGCTGTCCCGCTGGGTCGCGATGACAATCAGGCGCGGCTACGTGATTCAGTTCGCGCAGGCTCCTCCCTGCTTCCGGGGAGTCCGCTTACTATGGTCGGGGCCAATGCCCCTGTCATATGAGCGGAGGTTGCCACCCTACTGGCGAATGGTGCGATCGAGCCTGTCCCTCCAGCCGAGATGAAGTCCGGGTTCTACAGCCCCCACTTCATTGTACCCAAAAAGACCGGTGGGTTAAGACCAATCCTGGACCTGCGCATCTTGAACCGTTACCTACACGGGCTTCCGTTCAAGATGTTGACAGCGAAATGCCTTTTCGAATGCGTTCGTCCGGTCGATTGGGTTGCAGTGTTCGACCTGAAGGACGCCTACTTCCATGTCTCCTTCCTACCTCGACCCAGACCGTTCCTACGGTTTGCTTTCGAGGGGCGGGCATGTCAGTACGCGGTCCTCCCATTCGGGCTATCTCTGTCCCCTCGCGTCTTTATGAAGATTGTCGAGGCAGCCCTTGCGCCCCTACGGCAGCACGGGGTTCGCATCCTGAATTTCCTCGATGACTGGCTCATAATGAGTCACTCTCGAGAGCAGGTTTGCGGACACAGAGATCTGGTTCTCCACCACTTAGCCCGTCTAGGCCTTCGGGTCAACTGGGAAAAGAGCAAACTTTGACCCGTGCAGAGGATCTCTTTTCTCGGTATGGAGATCGACTCGGTCGCCATGTGCGCACAGCTTACGAGCGAGCGCGCGCAGTCTCTGCTGACTTGCCTCCATCAAATCGAGAGCAAGAGTGCGGTTCCACTGAAACTATTTCAGAGGCTCCTGGGGCATATGGCATCTGCAGCCGCGGTGACGCCGCTCGGATTGCTTCATATAAGACCGCTTCAGCACTGGCTTCGCAATCGAGTCCCGAGATGGGCATGGCAGTCTGGCACGCTCCGGGTCCAAGTGACTCGGCACTGCCTACAGACGCTCACCCCGTGGTCGAACCTCAGTTTTCTACGGGCCGGTGTCCCCTTAGAACGAGTTTACAGGCATGTTGTCGTATTGACGGATGCCTCTGCCATGGGTTGGGGTGCCATGTGCAATGGACAAGCAGCCGCGGGCTCCTGGACAGGACCCCAGCGCCTACTGCATGTCAATTGCCTCGAGTTGCTGGCAGTACGGTTCGCCCTGCACCGCTTCCGAGCGTTGCTGAAGGGTCAACATGTGCTTGTCCGGACAGACAACACGGCCGTAGTAGCGTACATCAACCACCAGGGCGGTCTACACTCCCGCCGTATGTCTCAACTCGCCCGCCATCTCGTCCTATGGAGTCAGAAGCGCCTGAGGTCCCTTCGTGCTGTCCATATTCTGGAAGTCCTGAACCACGCAGCCGACGAGCTCTCGCGGTTTCAGTCCCTCCCGGGAGAATGGAGACTCCGTCCCCAGACGGTCCAGCTGATTGGGAACAGTTCGGCGACGCACAGGTAGATCTGTTTGCCTCACACGGCTCTTCCCACTGCAGCCTGTTTTATTCCCTGACCGAGGGCACGCTCGGCTCAGATGCACTGGCGCACAGCTGGCCGCGGGGTCTATGCAAATATGCGTCCCCCCAGTGAGCCTACTCGCACAACTCCTGTGCAAGATCAGGGAGGACAAGGAGCAGGTCCTTTTGGTCGCCCCGTACTGGCACGGCCGGACCTGGTTCCCCGAAATCTTTCTCCTTGCGACAGCCCCTCCCTGGCCTATTCCTCTGAGACCTCCTCACTCAGAGACGGGGCACCCCTTGGCACCCGCGTCCCGACCTGTGGATCCTCCACGTGTGGCTCCTGGACGGGACATGGCAGGTTGAGTGGCCTGCCACCTACGGTGGTCGCCACCATCACTTCCGCTAGGGCAGAGTCCACTCGGCATGCCTATGCGTTGAAGTGGAACCTCTTCATCACCTGGTGCTCTTCCCGCCAAGAAGACCCCTGGAAATGCCCGATCGGGTCAGTGCTTGAGTTTCTCCAAGAGGGGCTGGAGCGAAGGCTGTCTCCCTCCACCCTCAAAGTTTATGTGGCCGCTATATCTGCCCACCACAATCTCTTGGAGAACAAAAATTGGGGCGGCAGTGGCTCAGTGGTTCATGTAGGTTGTCTACAAACCGGAAGGTTGGTGGTTTGATCCCCGGTTCCACCTGACCAAGTGCCGAGGTGTCCATGAGCAAGACACCTAACCCCAGCTGCTCCCGACGAGCTGGATGGCGCCTTGCATGGCTGACACCGCCGTCGGTGTGTGAATGGGTGAATGTGAGGCAAAAAATGTAAAGCGCTTTGGATGGCCGTAGGTCTGTTAAAAGCGCTATATATAAATGCAGAAAAAAAATTAAAAAAAAAAAAAAAAAAGGTAAGTCAGCACGACCTGATCATCAGGTTCCTGAGGGGAGAGAGGAGACTGAATCCTCCTCGCTCTCCTCTCGTACCCTCTTGGGACCTCTCAGTAGTTCTAAGTGCTCTGCAGAGGCCTCCCTTTGAGCCTTTGCGGTCAGTTGATATTAAGTTCCTGTCGATGAAGACGGCTCTGCTGACCGCATTGGCCTCTCTTAAGAGGGTCGGGGACCTGCAGGCATTTTCGGTTGACGGAGCGTGCCTGGAATTCGGGCCGGCTAACTCTCACGTGATCCTGAGACCCCGGCCTGGATATGTGCCCAAGGTTCCTACCACTCCCTTCAGAGATCAGGTAGTGAGCCTGCAAGCGCTGCCTTTGGAGGAGGCAGACCCAGCCTTGGCATTGCTCTGTCCAGTACGCGCTCTCCGCGCCTATGTAGACATGACGCAGTGTTTCAGGACCTCAGACCAGCTCTTTGTCTGTTATGGTGGAGAGCGGAAGGGAAGTGCTCTCTCAAAGCAAAGGCTGTCTCACTGGTTAGTGGACACCATTGTTTTGGCTTACCAGCAGCAAGGTTGACCATGTCCCCTTGGTGTGAGGCACACTCCACTCGGAGTGTGGGCTCCTCTTGGGATCTAGCGCATGGCGCCTCGCTAACAGACATCTGCAGAGCTGCAGGCTGGGCGACACCTAACACATTCGCCAGATTCTACAATCTCCGAGTGGAGCAAGTGTCCGACTATGTACTCGCCCCCCCGAGGGGCCGTTGATGGGCCAGGCTCAGGTGTCTTCGCTTGCTCGCCACTCCACTCCTCGGACTGGATACATGCGATATTTTCCCTCAGGTGAGCTCCCCGAGAGCCCTGAGTTACTCCAGCACTGCCTACGCCGATACCTGTGTGTCTGCCCTCTAAGCGAGCCCAGACCCTCGTCTCCGGCCAGGTGCCCCATGTGCATGGTTCCCCTCCGGCGACCCCCACACGTGTATTTCACCGTAAGTCTCCGCAGCGAGCGGGTTTCTTCCCTTGGCGTGTCCCCGCCACCCCTAGGGTTAAAAATCCACCTTCGGCTGGTGCCCTAGAGTTCTCCATATGCAGCCCTTAGCGGGTCATATGTGTTCTCTTAAGTCCTCCCCATGGCATTGGCACGCCATTGGGCGTTTTCTTAAATCTCGAAGATGATAGGCTTCTAAGCGAAACCCCCATTCGTTAGTCACTAACGTTACGTCTCCGTTCCCTCCTCAGGGAACGAGGGTTACATCCGTAACCGAGACGTTCCTTTTACGTCGCCTTCCTTTAGATACATTTTGTGTCACATTTTGTGTATCTTTTCCCCCATTCATTTTAATGTATGTTTATAAGGCTCTTTGTTCTTTTTACTTGGTTATATTGTTTACTTGGAATATTTATGGGTATTTTATATACACTTTTTTTTGTCTTGTAAATGTATTGTTCTCATTTTATATTGTGTACTTTGTATATTTATTCCTTTTTTTTTAGATGTTCCTTTTTATGTACACTGTATTTTATTCCTTTACATGTCCTTTTAAATGCATTTTGTTAACTTTTTTTTCTTTTGTTTCTTTACCAATTCATTTTAACGTATGTTTATTATGTTCTTTGGACTGTTTATATTTTTACATTTGTTCCTTTACATTTTCATCCCTTTTAAATACATTGTTACATTTGTTTCCCCATTGTTTTAATGTTTGTTTATAATTGTCACACAGCGACCCCTACGGATCTGCTTTGGGTATCGTGAGGGTTCGTGTGTAGAGGGAAAAAAAATGATGGCTTTACCCCCAACAGCACTGTTGTGCAAGGTGTCATTTATTTGTAGCACCGAATATATACAAAAGTCCACGAGTGAGGGTGCAAAGATATATACAGTGTAAAATTCTAATTCCTAAATTATAAAGTATCAAAGAAACAACAAATTGGAAAAATAAAGAAGAAAAATATATATATAAACTATACACAAAGGGTAACTACAATATACTCTCTTTGTTAGTTTGCTTCTCAGCACCACAGTTGCTCCTCTTTGACTTGGTTAACAAGTGCTTGTGTTGAGTCTGGTCTCCCTTTTTGTAGACCAGACTCCGCCCCTTGAACGGACATACCATTAATTTGGTCATTAAAATAATCTCTTGTCCAAAAAACTTTCCCCCCATACAATAGACATATTTAAACACAAATCCTCATATAACACACAATAAAACACAAAAACAAAACAAAATCATGACAAAATAACACATTACTGACATCTTAATTTGTCAGATCCCCCTCCTAAACAACACACATGGTTTCACCAGACTTGTGCATCCTGCGCAGGTATGGCGCTAACAGTGACGTCATAAGCCGGCGCCGCTCAATCACTCGGCTTCGTCAGTGCCATCAGCCAGTCCTGACAAAACACTCGGGACAAACTACAAACAACGCACAAAACCCACAAAACATAACCGGGACAACATGTTTGTGATGTACTATGTGTGATCGGGAAACAACTAGTGCAGGGAAATGGAGCATGTAGTGTGTAAAACTGTCCATGGGCTATCAGCTGCGTGTGCACCCGCTCTGCTGACAACCAAACAGAGGGAGGGGAGAACAGCGTGGTAAGTGTGTGTGTGTTATATATGTGTATGTGTGTGTGCTGTGCCCAGCGGGATATCTACTTTATCACATTACCTCCCCCTTCTCTTAGCCGCGTACTGTCCGGGTACCGCGACAGGTAGTCGGCAACCACATTCTGTCGTCCTGGTCTGTGCCGCACATTAAACTTGAAGGGTTGGAGGCTTAGGTACCATCTCATTACTCTGGAGTTGTGATCTTTCATTGTCTGGATCCACGTTAGTGCTCTATGGTCGGTCTCCAAATCAAACTCCCTCCCTAGAAGATAATATCTTAAACTTTCGAGGGCCCACTTGATGGCAAGACATTCCTTCTCCACAGTCGAGTACCTGGTCTCCCTGGGCAACAGCTTCCTGCTGATGTAGACCACTGGATTTTCTGCTCCCACATTCCCCTGGGCCAGGACAGACTCCTGTGTCTGAGGCATCTACCTGGACCAGGAATCCTTGTTTAAAATCAGGGCTGTGTAGGACCGGGCTGGAGCAAATCTTCTCTTTGAGAATTCTGAAGGCAGCCTCACAGTCCTCGGTCCATCCAATAGGGCTCCTTGCTGCTTTCGCCAGCAGGTTCGTAAGCGGTGTAGCAATGGTTGCAAAGTAAGAATTAAGAATCTTAAGAATGTTTTTTTAATATCTTTTTAATAAATATTTCAGACTTTATCAAATTGTTTTGTGTTTTTTTTCTTTTTGGGGGGAGAGGGGATATATATATAGATTTTGCATATATATGAGTAAAATCTGCATAGCTGGCCTATAACCAATCAAGTCACTATGCTACAAAACCTAGCCCACCCTTAGCCTTAGAAGTAACCAATAAAATCACTTTACTGGGTTTTCAATGCGCCCTGTCCTCCAATAGCAGTCTGGGTTTTGGGAGTGGTTTTAAAAAAACAGCCAATCCAGTTTGAGATGAAGGACCAATAGGGGATGGAAGGCAAAGCTGTTTAGAGGTGTGAAAATGTCTCCTGGGAAAAAACTTGATGGGATTATTTGCCATGGCAACAAATGGCTGCAGCATGGGAGTATACGGGCACAACATACATCCGATTTGTTACCATTTCGGATGTATACGGATATTTACGGATCCATGGAATTTGACCTATCCGGCCAGTATACTCCTGGATTCTTCCAAATTTCAGCAGTGTATACAGGAGTATACTGGTCCGGATACACCTTTTTTCATGCAGTGTTAGTTTGACCATTTTACAATGCATTGTTTCCAAACTTTAAAATAATAAGACAGCAATTATATGATGAACATGTTTTAAACATGATTGATTTTATACACTTGAAACCTGCATTTTGTTCCTCTAAACAAATGACAAGCATGCTCAGCTCATCGGTTCTCAGTATCAAATGTGTCCGACAGAAACGGTTCTCGATTCTGTACTGATGATCCGGTTGTACACACATGCTCAGCTCATCTGTTCTCATCGAACGTGTCCGAAAGAAACGGTTCATTCAGATTCGAGAACTGTTAACTCGAGAACCGTTGTGTGTTCGGTAGTACACGCGCATGCTCAGCATCAGCTGCTCGTGAGTTCTCATCAGTTCTCTCAGCACAACATGTCTCAGTTCAGTGAACTGTTGGAGTTACTAGTAACATATACTTCAGGATATTAGTTTATTTCTAGTTGGAGGGACTATCACTCATGTCAAAAAGTGTGTAACTTTAGTAACTTTTGGAGCAGCGCTGACTCGAGACGCGAACCATTTAGAATGATTCAGTCCGATTTGGTGAACTGGTTTGACTGGTTCAATAAAAGAACCGGTTCAAAAGAACGATTCGTTCGCGAACCGGGTGTAACCCAGACTCAAATTAGTCAAAGTTTTTTTTTGCAAATTTACATAAAAAAAAAAAAAAAAAGTTTATATGTGAAAAAAGACAGATAAAAGATAAAAGAAAATAGAGATAAATAAAAAAATGTATTTATTATATTAGTAATATACAAATTACTGCAGTAAAATATATCCAATTAGAGTTAGAATCTGCACTGCAGGTGTAGATTGTCCAATTGAGTGTGATCAGCAGCGACGCTGACTCCGCCCACTGAGAGACGCAGACGAGACTGATAGAGAGAGAACAAGCAGAGAAAAAACGCTTGTAAACAAATCTTACACATTTTGAGAATTAACTACTAAGCCAAAGCAGATAAAAGTTATTTAAAGTTAAATTACTTGTCAAATTGAAAAGTTTTGCGAAAAGAGCTTACCTGTTATGGCCTTGTTGATCCGTAGCATCGAGTTAGTTAAGTCAGTGTTATAGTTTTGTCAGGTAAACTCAGAGACAGGATTCAATTGCAAGTAACTCAGTCTTTAATGACACAAAGATCACTGGTAAGACAAAGTCTCAGAACGATGAAGAAATCCGGATCAGACGGAGCCGTGAGAGAAGTCCCTTGGCTAGTGATGGGACATCTGAAGCGAGGCTCCGGAGCTTGTGTCGAGCAAAAAGGGGCGTTCCAGATGAAGCCCCGATTTGAGGCTTGTATCGTTTATGTGAAAATCACGTGACGATGACAAACGAGGCCTCGGTTTCTGTTGTATACGTCATTGCTTCATTCTGAGTATCGCTTCCGGATAAAAGTGGTTCGAAACCTCGCGCCTCTTGTGGGGTTTGCAGCAGGCATTTGCATTGGTGTTGAGGTGTTGGTTGTACGTAGTAGCGAGTAGTAGTGAGTAGTAGCGTGTTTGTAGTAGCATAGTTATCATTATATATCATAGCTTGTATTATATATTATATTACATTATACTTAGTTTAGTAGGTTATTAGAGTAAATTATACATAGTTCAGTAGATTATTAGAGTAAATTAGCCTATATCTAGTTGTAATACCTATAATCTGTAATTATATATATATATATATATATATATATATATATATATATATATATATTATTATTATTATATATAGCCTATATTAGTAGTAGTGTTATTATTATATATATTGTTGCTATTATTATTATTATTATTATTATAAGACTAGACTGTATTAGGGAAAGTTTAGAAAGTTGGTCTAGTGCAAACGTTATAGGCAAACCTAGAGGACTTTTTGTCCTCCTTACAATGGAGCCAGCAAGAAAAAGGAGAACTTCTCCTGTCTGGGAGCATTTTGAATTGGTTGCTCATAACAAGGTTTGTATATATTTATATCATTTATTGTCATAATATCACATAATCCACGCCATATGGCTGTATAATCACAATGTGTATTATCTGCATGTTGAAGGTGAAATGTTTGCTGTGCCGCAAAGAGCTGACTTACAGCAACAACACCTCCTCCATGCTTAGGCATTATCGTGCAATGCATGAGGATGTGCAACCTGCTGCAAACACACCAGGCATTAGTCAAAGTAATATTTAATCTTTATTTCATTATTTAAATCATGTGTTTGGCTCCTACAATACACCAGCATTGTACTGTGTTATAGATTACAGAAAGAAAATGGTGGATGAGGCTTTGGTCAACATGGTCATCAAAGACACCCAACCCTTTTCTGTTGTGGATGACGTGGGATTTAGGGAGCTTGTGCATGTGCTGGATCCATCATATGTTTTCCCAACAAGAAAGGTACTGTATGTGAATAGAGTAAAGTAGTAATATTTGTTATAAAGTCAGAATGAATAGTAACAATTCACATTTTCGTTCTCAGGCTTTGAAGTCCATGGTTGACACCAGGTATGAGGAGGCTAAGGAGAAGGCCAAAGACAAATTGGACAATGTTGCTGCTGTTAGCCTTACATCCGACATGTGGACGTCTATCAACATGGAGGCTTACCTGGCTGTGACTTGTCATTTTATTGATGCCAATGACCAGCTTGGGACAATCTTGCTTGGGGTGCAACATTTCCCAAACATCCATACGGCAGACAACTTGGCTATTACCCATACTATGGTCATGGAGGAGTGGGGAATAAAGGATAAGGTGAGGTGCCTTGTCACGGATGCTGCAGCCAATATGATTGCCTGTGTCAGGGCATTAAATGTTAGGCATGCAATATGCATTGCACATGCATTGAATTTAATTGTGAAAAAGTCTTTTGACGATGTGGCAGCCTTAAATGAGCTTCACACCAAATGTAGGAAGCTTGTAACCTACTTCAGGACCAGCACAACAGGAAAAGAAAGACTGGCCCAAGTGCAGGTGCAGATGGGGAGACCAACTCTGAAAAGGATCATTGAGGTGGACACCCGTTGGAACAGCACATACAGCATGCTGGAAAGGCTGTATGACCTGAGAGAGCCAGTGGGGGCAGCTCTAGCCTCTTTAAGGACAGATGTGAGCCCTCCTACTTCATTGGAGTATGACACCATGAAAGATGCTCTCGACATACTGGCCCCATTCCACCAGGCCACAGTAGAGCTTTCTGCAGAAAAAAGAGTGTCAGATTCAAAGGTTATTCCCCTAATGAAGATGCTAAACCACACAATTGCAAGAAAGTCAGAGGGCTTAACATCAAATATGGCAAGGCAGCTGGCTGACAACCTTGTCCGTCGCGTCAGAGAGCATGCATTACAAATGGAATCAATTAGTGTAATGACAATGCCTACATTGCTGGACCCTAGGTTAAAAAAACTAGGGTTCCTAAGTCCAGGGAAGCTGCAAGAAGCCATCACAAGACTGAAGTCAGAATGTGTCAATGTTATCAGAAATTCTGATACAACATCCCAAGCTCCGCTGCCTGCCTCACAAGCAGGGCAATCTACAACATGTGGTAAGTAGTCTATGTCTTATGTGAATTTTCACATTTGTAATGTCATGTAATGTGAACCATTGAGAAGTGAGTGTTTTCCCTTATATAATTATAGGTGACCTTTGGCATCTGCTGGACAGCACAGTGGATAACAGCAGATGGAGCTCCAGTGTGACCGCAGATGCTACAATTGAGGTGGATCGTTATTTGTCAGAGACAAATCTGCCAAGGACTGAGGATCCGCTGGGTTATTTGAACAAACAGAAGCTCCAATATCCAAATTTATACATGCTGGCACTGACGTTCTTATGTTGTCCAGCATCATCGGTGCCCTGTGAAAGGGTGTTATCTAAGACTGGAGAGGTGGTTTCCAAAAAGAGAAACCGTCTCAGTCCAAATACTGTTAAAAAATTGATGTTTCTAAATAAAAACCAGTAAACACTTTTCCCATCCCTGTTGCAGTTTGCTGTTCCACAATTCCAGTCCCATAAGCACTGCACTATTGCACTACCAGTTCCATAAGCACTGCACTATTGCACTCCCAGTTCCATAAGCACTGCACTATTGCACTCCCAATCCCATAAGCACTGCACTATTGCACTACCAGTTCCATAAGCACTGCACTATTGCACTCCCAGTTCCATAAGCACTGCACTATTGCACTCCCAATCCCATAAGCACTACACTATTGCACTCCCAATCAGCACTGCACTCACAATAATTTCTTTACAATCATTTGGGGCATTCACTGTCATCACTAACCCAAATAACTACTGAATAGTTGAACACAAAGTTGTGTGTTTGTGTGAGTTGTGTGTGCATAGGTTAATACAAGCAGAGTAAAATACTTTATTTAATACACAGGCAATAGAAAAAGGGTGTGCCCACACTGTGACAATTTGGTTGCTCAGGATGAATAGATTTGTGTGCAATACATTACTTTGCACAGCAGGTGTCACTAGGGAGCACACTGTTTCATGAGGCTTCGGGTAAATTAACCTTTTGGTGAACCAATGGGCTGGAAAGCCTCAATGGTTCAGAAAGCCTCATTTGGCCATCACTACCCTTGGCAGCACGGGCAGGCTGTGAGCAGCCGAGACTCTGTAGAACGGTGAGGAAATCCGGAAAGTGATCCACGAACCAACAGGACACAGGAACAGCAACCGACGGGGAGACATACAAGGGAACATCCAACAAAGCTCTGACGAAGACAATGGAGAAACAGAGAGACTAAGTAGGGTGAAAGTGATGAGTTGCAGCTGGCACTGATGACCAGCCACAGGTGCGTGATGAGCCAATCCCAGGCTCCGCCCCAACCTACATACAACACGCACCCAAGAGTGAGACAGGGAATCCATGAACCATTACAAGTTCATGGTGTAATCTGGATAAAGGATTAACAAACCACAGTTAACTCAAAGGAATCCGTGATTTGTGGATTTATTTTCATATATGTGATGAATTACAACAGTGTGTTGTATTCCTATATGTGTTAAAATTGAGTGATATGTTCATTGTACATGAAGTATGGCCTATGTTGTAAATGAACGTAAAATGAGTTTCTAAAAAATTGTATCCTGTGTGTACAGGCCAGTTTTTGTTTTATGTGTTGAAGTTTGGATGATTGCTATGATTTACGTGCATGGTGAGGATCAACAAGCCACGCTGAGAGAAGAGAAAGATGGTGAGCCCCCCAGACTGAATTTGGATCTTCGATTTCTCTTCTTCTTATCCACTTAGTGGCATTGTTTTTTTCCCTTCTGAACGTTGATGGACTCAGGTATATTTTCTGAACTGAATCTATTGAATGGACTGATCGAGGTATATTCAATCTAATTAATTTATTTTTATTTTTTTTCGGATTTGTGACCTTATTTACAATTTGTTTTGTTTCCATATATTTCTGAAAAGAAGTGTTATTTGGTTACATATACGTTGTACATTTTGAGGTGAATTCATGTGAATGGTTACTCTAATTGAGTAATTTTGGTTCACATACTGATTTGAGTTCGCATTTGAAGCAAGCGAGTTAAGCTACAGTAAAGGCAGGATAATAGAACCTTAAATCAAGACTAAACTTAATCCACAATGAATAGGGAAACTAATTTCAAACCTAAGCCAGAAAAAAAAACATTTTATCAACCAAAGAGTCAAGAAAGAAAAGGTTTTTTGGGGGGCTTATCAATTTCTTTCAAAATAAGAACTTGATTATAGTTTGTCATATTGTATTTTTCCCCCTTTTGTTAAAGTGTGCATTTTATTTGGTTTATCTTTGTCATTTATTATTTACTGTTTATCACATCAACACTTCAATAAAAAAAAGAAAACAAAAGAAAGATACATAACAACAAATAGAACAAAAATCAAACTTGTGTGTTGTGTGTGCTTTGCCTCCTTCGAGCTTTGTATCTTCTGATTGGCCCATTGATCTGGCTCAGTATAATGCAGTGATTCTCAAACTTTTTATACCAAGTACCACCTCACAAAATATTTGGCTCTCCAAGTACCACCATAATGACCAACATTAAAATACAGTAGTGTAGTAGGCCTAACTATTCAGCTACAGCTCTGCACACTGCAAAAAACGAGGCAGTTTATTCCTAATAGGAATATTTTTTTGTTGTCAGCCAGTTTAACATTGTAAATACACAGTTTGTACATTAACACTGCACTGTGCTTACATACAGGTAAATCAAATAATTAAATAATGATTAAATTAAAATGTGTTAATCTAAAAGTTAAATTAAAACTGTAATGTACTTAAATGTAAAAACAAAACTTTACTCAAATAAAGATAAAATTAAAATGTATTGTTTTAACATTAATTTATATTTAAAGTCAAATTTCAATATTTGTTCTGAGTTTGGCACACCACAGAAAAATGTATTATTAAATGTGTGCCAAATTTAAATTATAAACACTGTCTGCGCTGAAACCACAGCCCCTAGCGGGAAAGCAGCAGTAAGAAGCACACAAGACAACTGGCCACCAGTGGCACGTACTGCAATGATGGCACCAGATGTTAGCGGGACGGGCGGATGAAGTGTCAGTCCAGCAGTGGATTATCATCCCAGTTGTCTCCGATGAACGTTTGTAAAACTATCCGGTGTAAAACGATCACTGCAGAGGCAGGTGTTGGTGGTGTTCAAGGTAGCTGTTCACAAAATGAATCCACCTCTTCTTGGTATCAGCGATTTGGATCTTGTTGAATTGGCCAGAAATGGACAATTACAAGTTATGAATTCCCAAGAATCTCCGGTCACACGTTTTCTCAGAAATGATAAAGGTGTGTTGAAATTAATGAATACAAGTGAATTATGTATGGCTGATTTGCTAACAGAACGATACAGGAGAGAACATGACAGACATCGTCGGAGAGAAGAAAAGAAAGACAAAAGGACATTCAAGGCTATCCGAAAGGATGGAGTCTGTCACGGAGTGACTTAATGTGGCGGAACGTAAAATGGCGGAAATAGTTCCGCCCGGACCGTTGTCCATGAAACACACAGCCAGTTCCGGTAACTCCAGGCAACCCAAATTTTGGGCTTATTAAGAACAGGTGTGCGAACGAACATGGCGATTTGTGATTGGGCAATGCAGAGAAGAGGAGGGGTATAAATAAGGCATTCGGAGAACAGCAAGGTGAGGTTTATTTCTGGCAAACGCTGTGGGTGAGACAGGGCGATCAGTAGTGATGGCCAAATGAGGCTTTCTGAACCACTGAGGCTTTCCAGCCCATTGGTTCACCAAAAGGTTCATTTAGCTGAAGCCTCATGAAACAGTGTGCTCCCTAGTGACACCTGCTGTGCAAAGCAATGTATCGCACACAAATCTATTCATCCTGAGCAATCAAATTGTCATAGTGTGGGTACACCCTTTTTCTATTGCCTGTGTATTAAATAAAGTATTTTACTCTGCTTGTATTAACCTATGCACATACAACTCACACAAACACACAACTTTGTGTTCAACTATTCAGTAGTTCTTTGGGTTAGTGATGACAGTGAATGGCCCAAATGATTGTAAAGAAATTATTGTGTGTTCAGTGCTGATTGGGAGTGTAATAGTGCATGGAACTGGGAGGCTATACATTATATATATATATATATATATATATATATATATATATATATATATATATATATATATATATATATATATATATATATTTCTATCTGTATTGTCTTGATGAAACTTTTATATTTTGTGTGAACTTTGTAAGGTGTCCTTGAGTGTCATGAAAGGCGCCTATAAATAAAATGAATAATAATAATATATATATATATATATATACGTATTATAGGTATTACAACTAGATATAGGCTAATTTACTCTAATAATCTACTGAACTAATTTACTCTAATAATCTACTGAACTAATTTACTCTAATAATCTACTAAACTAAGTATAATGTAATATAATATATAATACAAGCTATGATATATAATGATAACTATGCTACTACAAACACGCTACTACGTACAACCAACACCTCAACACCAATGCAAACGCCTACTGCAAACCCCACAAGAGGCGCAAGGTTTCTAACCACTTTTATCCGGAAGCGATACTCAGAATGAAGCAATGACGTATTCAACAGAAACCGAGGCCTCGTTTGTCATCGTCACGTGATTTTCACGGAAACGATACAAGCCTCGAATCGGGGCTTCATCTGGAACGCCCCTTTTTGCTCGACACAAGCCCCGGAGCCTCGCTTCAGATGTCCCATCACTAGCGATCAGTGTGTTGGAGGGACGTATCGATGCGGATAATACAGACTGGGCGAAGTCAAAACAGAGTACTGGGCTGAAGAAAACACGGAGTTAAGTCGGTTGAAACATTCCTTTTGAAGTGCTTGTGTTGATGTGTATTATTACCTTGAAGAGATTGTTTACATTGCGAAGTCACCGGAAACGTGTTGAGAAGAGGAAAGAGTGTGCTGAAAGGTCGTGGTTTCGACGTTCCCATATGGTCATCCTCCGCACTGACCCTTTCCACTATCCAGGACCTATTTCCCAGCCTAATGTGGTGATCCTGACCCTAATTCACCGTGAGTGTGTGGCGTGCAGTGGGTGAGTCTTTTTGATGTGTGTACACTTGAAGAATTGTAGTGTTGTGCTGTGCCAATATTGTCAGCGATCACACCCCCGACTGAAGAGGAGGCCCTGCATTAGAGGAAGTGAATTGGTGACGGTGGGCGACTGTTATATATATACACACCCGACTGTGACTCATTAACCCTTTCCCCCACCTGGTGGTGGCGTGGCAACTGTATGAAGTAAGAGCTTGCTGTGAATATTGTGTGGAGTATCGAAGGAGGGGAAGTTGGAATTGGCTGCTGTGTAGAAAGAGCTTATGTGCTGTCTCTGTATACGCTTATACGCCTGTTGAGTGCTTTCAGGTGTCCGCCCTCGTCCAGATCTCTTGTCCCGCTGTTGGAAGAGGGGAGAAGGAAGCGATTGGCCCACTCGAGCAGCACATCACAGGGTGTGGCACTCTACCTCGATCTACCCACCTGGGTAATACCATCTGTGGGCGCGCTAGGCCCAGCGTGTAGCAGCCTCGACCTGTACTTACATCTGCCCTGCTTGTCAGAAGCGAAGAGGTGTTGTATCTCTCCCTAAATGTTCATTGAAGTAGTATACTGTAAAAGGAACTCTGTGTGTTTATCTGCCGCCAGTCCGCAGGAGTGAGCCAAAGGCTTTGTGTCGTCGTGGGACTGTTCTACTACGTGTGGGAAGTCAACGTCAACGTGTTCATTAGAAGTCTGTCCTAGTGAGGAAGGCTAGAAGTCCGCTGTGTGCAAATACACCCTCCTTCGACACCTAAGCCTTGACGCACTAAGGCCTGACGTCCGCCTATCCACGGGTCTGTGAGTTGCATCCATTCCAGCTACAAGCGTAGCATACTCACGTGTATACTCACCTGTATGCCAAAGCTAAGAGCCCAGTGCACCGCCCTGTATACTCACCTGTACGCCCAAAGCCAAGAGCCCAGTGGACCGCCCTGTATACTCACCCGTACACCCGAAGCTAAGAGCCCAGTGTACCGCCCTGTATACCCACCTGTACGCCCAAAGCCAAGAGCCCAGTGTACCTTCCTGTATACTCACCTGTATGCCAAAGCTAAGAGCCCAGTGTACCGCCCTGTATGCTCACTCGTACACCCAAAGTTAAGAGCCCAGTGTACCGCCCTGTATACTCACCTGTACACCCAAAGCCAAGAGCCCAGTGTACCGCCCTGTATACTCACTTGTACGCCCAAAGCCAAGAGCCCAGTGTACCGCCCTGTATACTCACCTGTACACCCAAAGCTAAGAGCCCAGTGTACCGCCCTGTATACTCACTTGTACGCCCAAAGCCAAGAGTCCAGTGTACCGCCCTGTGTACTCACCTGTACGCTCAAAGCTAAGAGCCCAGTGTACTTCCCTGTGTACTCACCTGTACGCCCAAAGCCAAGAGCCCAGTGTACCGCCCTGTATACTCATCTGTACGCCAAAGCCAAGAGTCCAGTGTACTTCCCTGTGTACTCGCCTGTACGCCCAAAGCTGAGAGCCAGTGGACTGCCCTGGATATTCTTCACGTGTGGAGAAGAGGAGGAAGTTGGGAAGATCTATCTGCACATTCCTGCGAGAGGGTCAGAAGCGGCTCGGAAGCAAAGTTCTCCAGTCTCAGAGAGCTAGACCTTTCTTTTTAAAGTATCCCTTTCCCCCTTCCCATACCTTTTTTAAATAACTAAATATTGTTTTAACCCACCCGTTCTTGTCTGTTTGGTCGTTGGGGTGTTTTTGGGACCTCCTCGGGGTGGAAACTTAGGGAGGAGCGAGACTCACGGTAGTGGTGGTCCGCTCCGACCTGTGACAAGTCACTCAAAGCAGGACGAGCTTCCAGACGGAAACAATTGACTAGGTTAATTAGGCAAATGGAGAAAATGAACAAACGTATGATGGATGATATTAAACAGATTGTGTTTGACAGTGACTTTGAATGCTCACATTGTGAAATGGTTAAGTTACGAGAGAAGTTTGGATCCCTGGACACCCAGGACCATCCAAACTTGCCTCGTAAATAAAACATGTTATTATTATTTCTCTTTAGATTTTAGAATTGGGTATATTTTAATAAAGAAATTATTATATTTCTTTGAATTTTAGAAGTGTATTTTTGCTTAGAGGATGAGGTCAAATGCAGGGTAGTCTGTTTAACAGTTAAACTATTTGCAGACATGAGTGAGAGTGTTGGCTGGAGTTAAAGGTGTTAATCAGAGATAAGGCCATGACACGGGCAGATGTAAACCACACGAGGCTGCGGATTCTAACAGCTACCCCTAAACTCTGAAAGACCTCACGCCTATACTGTATGCATGTATTAAAATATAATCTTATTCTCGGACATATATATCAAGCGTGTGCAAACTGTCCAGAGATCATGCTTACCATATTAGGAATTGCTTTGTGATTGTAACCGCCCAATGCAAACGGAGGATAAAGCAGGGGGCAGAGAGAAGATCGGGGCCGTACCCCGGGTGAAGATTTTTACGCTGTTATTTCTTTTTGTTGGAACTTTGTTAATCTTTTGAGTTTATTGTACTTTGTATTATTTTGAAACTTTTATTAAGTAAAAGGGGTAAACCACTGTGGTGAACCTTATTAATCTTTGACCTGACTCAGAGTATTCATTTTTCTATTTTCTTAGTATTTGTATATCTATCCATGATAAATCAATAGAATAAATATACATTGAAAAGAATATTAGTAACCTGTCTAGTGCAACGGAATCCGAGACTGAGTGAGCTCAGGACACCGCCGAGGACCTTTTGATACTGCTTCTGATATGCCCGGGAAACAGGTGAGATCGGCCTCTTATTAATACATAAGATAACGGGCTTATTGGGTGTAGAATATTAGGGAGTTACAGCGGTATAAAAATACAACATGTCGCCCAAGGTTAAGGGCAGGATTTAACTAATAAGGAAAATGCATTAAAGAGTCGGTTAAAAAATAATAAGACAATAACTTATAGAGTACCCGGAAGGTGCAGACGGCCAGGCATGACAAGTGTTCATTGTTCAAAGGAACGGCTGGAACACAAATCACTCACAAGAGTCCAGGGAGACTAAGTGTAGGAACAAGTGCGCGCAGGCTCATAGAAGACCTGTTCAGAAAGATAAGACTCGCGGTAAACTCCAGAGGGGGTGTGCAAGTCTGAAAACTATAAACCGGTTAGAAAGTGAAATCCAACACTTCAGAATAAAAAATAGGAAAGAGGAAATAGTGAATCCTAACACTTAAAAGACAGGAAGGGCAGACCGGAAGGTTTATTATGCCTAGCTTTGGGCATTGTTGCGGGCTGGGAGGGCCCCCCAGTCAGTAACACATGCTCAAAGAAGAAAATAAAGATCTAGGAGTTAATACTTGGTATCGTGAAAGAAAGAAAGAAAGTAAAATAAGATAAATAATAAAAAAGAGAACGATATGGAAAGCCAAGCAGTAACTATAGATCTAGTAGCCGAAGATACAGCTGGAAAGCTTTTGTGGACAAGCCCTTAAACAGGCCAGTGTGGATATGCAGATATCCCCTGGGGAGAAATTAGAGAAGCTGCGTCCATAATCCATCTGAGGATGATGGAAGGTACGGAGCCACCGGCTTGTATCTATTCCAACAAAGGGGAGAAAGATGAGAACCCCAAGGTGAGAATATTTGACAGCTCAGGAAAAGAGTTACGGAACATTCCCACCAAAAGTTCGGCCTCGCTCACTAGCGAAGCAGTGGAGGAGGATTCGGACAAAGGCTCTGTAGTTTATAGCTCCACTGCACCCGATGCGATTGAGGTTAACGCAGTAGAACCGGGAGCCCCACCCGTAGAAACTCCTTTCAGCCCCGATAGGGAACTCAGGGAGGAAAATATGGGGGCGCTTAGATTATATTTCGCCAAAGGACCTAATTTAGTAATCCTTACGGAAGAATTTTTGCACTTAGAAGAGGAAGCAGATGTCTTGATAAACCCTGCTAATGAGCACCTTCAGCATGAAACTGGAGTGGCTGCTTCCCTTCTAAGGCAAGCTGGACCAAAGTTCCAGTAGGAGTCAGATAGACTATTACAAGGTGCCCGACTTAGACCAGGGGTACACAAGTATTAATGAATGGATCAAATCCGTCAGACAATTAAATCCGGAAGGTGAATTTATTATACTAACTACGGTATATGGCCGTTGGCTGGGAGCTGTGTGGTCATGGGATAATGATGACAATCAGTTCGGAGTGGAATTGGTTGAACAGGATAGGTATTCTGCTGCTAAAATTAATTTGGAATTAAATAATACCTTTCCCTGGATATGGAAAAGAAAGTTAAAAATGCCACGAGTTCAGTATAACTACATTAAAGAGATGTGGGAGCTGGATAAAGGACGGAAAGAGACAGAAGTGTACATTATCAAAATGGTATTAGACAAAAGGCCCAAGACAGAAGAGGAGCTTAGGGAGCATTACGAAAAAGAAGTAAAAAAGATGGATGAGTGCATCCGAAAAGTCGTTGACAAGAAATACCACAAGCGAAAATAACAATACAATAAAAATGATTATAATGATTTTTCATATGCAAGCCTATGCGACAAGAGGGGGGAATCCATGGATTGTAGTGATCTAACAAATGGAACGAACCCTAGGACAGGAAATAAAACTAAAGAAACCGTCAGTATTAAGAGAAGATTGTTATTAAAACGTGTAGGCATGAAAAAGAGACAAGGCAGTGATGGGAAATACAGACAGCACTTGGTTTTCCATGATGATGCTATATTGGGATTAAAAGGAGTGGAATGCGGCAAGTTGATTAAAGAGTGTGCAGCCAATTACGATTGAGTAACCATTAATCAAGTGATGTCCATTCTATGTCTCTGGTATTATGGTTTGGTCCCTTTACCTTGGGAATTTCGGAAGACCAACTCGTCTGATTATTACGAACTGTCATACGGGGCCGGAAATGCAATAAGAGGAGTGAGCAGAAAATCATCATGGAAAGTACTCCACTTTCCGGTCAGGATAGATGAGAATAACTTTATTCGATATGATATCGAGAAAGAAAACCCATTGAGGTTGGCAAACCTGGAGGCTATTGCATTTTATAATGTGGAAAAATTAATGGCTAAGAAAGACTGGAAAAAATTATGGTGCGAGTCGCGCGATTTTAATGATTACCTGGGAATGGCCTGGATGAGAAAGGAAAAGTGCCAATGCAGCATAGAAATAGTTGGGGCAGATAGTTTCCCGAGATGGTTTGATGACCCGGCCTTATTTGTAGAGACGGGTGTACAAGGAATAGTTAACACCACCGTGACAGTAGTGAAGTTCGTCACTACAGACATCTGGCAATGGATGTTAGATCTTCTAATAACAACTGGGTGGTTTGCGTTATATACTATAATGGGTATTCTTGGCCTGATGTTAATAATGATAGTGGTTAAATGTTCGTGTCAGGCTCTGGGTAGACGGATGTGTGCTGGAGATAAAATCAGGGTCGACCAACTGTCAGTTCTAGAAAAATTGGTTGATTTGCAGAGTTCCCGCCTAAGTAAAAATAACAATGGGGACAAAAAGCCGTTACTGGCTAAGTCGTAAATATGTCAGGCGAGAGGTGAGAAGCTCGTTGGGGAAAAAATAAACACGAGCATCTGCACAGGATGAGGGGGCGGACTGATAGAATTAGGTTTAATAGGAAGGGGCGGAGTAAGAGAAAGCGATATAGTCAGGTAGATAGAGGACCATAAGTCTCATCTGCTTTTGGGAGCCTTCCTGTTACAGACAACCAATGGACTTCGAATAGACGTATTGTTGAATAACTTTACCTTAAACATAAAATAACTAAAAACCAATTTGGCATTTTTAAGTCCAACGAGAGATCGAAATCAACAATTGATTAGCATGGCATCCAATGGGACCAAAAATGCGAGCTCATTTGGGGCGGCAGACGAGAGTGGGAGTTTCCCAGGAACCTCCGAACATTCGTTTGAACAGGCAAGTGTTGAATTTGTAGCATTTATAATATGGATGCTAGTACAACCATTTGACGAAAATCTCTGTTGGCACCTATTAATTTCCATGTTACAAATTGGGAGGATTTATGCAATAGGACGATTGAGTAAATTGATTTTGGCCTGCAACCTTTTGATTTGTTCCAAGGATTGGACTAAATTATTTGAGTGGCGGGGGATTATTGCAATCTACAGCCTGGGAGGGTGTAAATTGGTGATTGATGTAGCCACATTCTTAACAAAAAATAACGAAATAACCCTATGGTGTGAAATAACGGCAGTTACTATCACGGCCTTGTATTTGGCTGGGATCTTGATCTTTCGCTATGGCAAGGGATCAAGACCTTGGTTAATTATAGGTACAATAATTTTGGGTGTCTTCTTACTGGGAAATTTGGCCCCAAATGACAATGTCGTGTTATTGGGACTAATTATTATGACTAACAAATGGAAGGCGCTAGGCGCCTGTAATGAGTGCTGGGAAGGTGCTACGATGGATGTTAGACCTGACCGACTGTCTGCCTAAATTTTCAGGACCAAGGATGGCTGACTGTGAGAAGGGGAGACAGAGAAAAAGTGGTAGTCGAGAAGTGTCAGGAGTGTGACAGACCGTTAATAACGGTCTATTTCAAATTAATTGACGGACAAAAAAGGTGTGATTGGTGTGTGGACAACCCAGACACGGTTGTTCAAAATATGTTTGGATGTGAGGTGAACATTTGGAACATGATTACTAGTATGTGTGTTGCAGAAGGTCAGAGTTTGAGAAGGGATTTAAGACTACATGGATTTGTAGAACACATACTGAAGATGGATAGATTAGGACAATATACATTTCCCATTTGTATGAGATTGTGTGTGCCCGGAAGACAATGGGAAAGATTTGTCAGTTATAGTGGGAAAACAAAGTGTTACTTCCAATTAGTGGAGATTATGGCCCATGATGTGACTAATGTCTGGGATGGGGTTACGTTTAGGCAAACTGCTGTCTCGACTAATGATGGAACGTATGGATTGGCCTTTATCGATAGATCTCGTATCTTCCTCAGGAACCTGAAGTGCTGACCTTGACGCCGGCGGGCTGGATAGCCGACGAGTCCTGTTACCAAATTCTGGACCGAGCGAAAACTCGTCCGGAGACGGTTGTAAGGGTCTGGCTTGTCAACGAGGCACTTGAGGCATGGGGTGAATTTGACGAAAGTAAAGAAGGTTTTAAACATGAGACCATTAAATACCAAAATCCTTACTGTAAATGGCCAATCGATAGGTTCCATGAAATATTCTTGATTAGAAGTAAAAATAATTTGTTTGATCTATATGTGGAAGATTATTCAAGCCAAAAAATGAGGAAAAACATTGTAATTGACTGTCGTGTTGATAGATTACCAATTTTATCGGACAGCACTAGGTGGAGATTCACCGTGAATTCTAGAGGGGGTGGTGAATTGGCCAGAAATGGACAATTACAAGTTACGAATTCCCAAGAATCTCCGGTCACACGTTTTCTCAGAAATGATAAAGGTGTGTTGAAATTAATGAATACAAGTGAATTATGTATGGCTGATTTGCTAACAGAACGATGCAGGAGAGAACATGACAGACATCGTCGGAGAGAAGAAAAGAAAGACAAAAGGACATTCAAGGCTATCTGAAAGGATGGAGTCACTCAAAGCAGGACGAGCTTCCAGACGGAAACAATTGACTAGGTTAATTAGGCAAATGGAGAAAATGAACAAACGTATGATGGATGATATTAAACAGATTGTGTTTGACAGTGACTTTGAATGCTCACATTGTGAAATGGTTAAGTTACGAGAGAAGTTTGGATCCCTGGACACCCAGGACCATCCAAACTTGCCTCGTAAATAAAACATGTTATTATTATTTCTCTTTAGATTTTAGAAGTGGGTATATTTTAATAAAGAAATTATTATATTTCTTTGAATTTTAGAAGTGTATTTTTGCTTAGAGGATGAGGTCAAATGCAGGGTAGTCTGTTTAACAGTTAAACTATTTGCAGACATGAGTGAGAGGGTTGGCTGGAGTTAAAGGTGTTAATCAGAGATAAGGCCATGACACGGCAGGTGTAAACCACACGAGGCTGCGGATACTAACAGCTACCCCTAAACTCTGAAAGACTTCACGCCTATACTGTATGCATGTATTAAAATATAATCTTATTCTCGGACAAATATATCAAGCGTATGCAAACTGTCCAGAGATCATGCTTACCATATTAGGAATTGCTTTGTGATTGTAACTGCCCAATGCAAACGGAGGATAAAGCAGGGGGCAGAGAGAAGATCGGGGCCGTACCCCGGGTGAAGATTTTTACGCTGTTATTTCTTTTTGTTGGAACTTTGTTAATCTTTTGAGTTTATTGTACTTTGTATTATTTTGAAACTTTCATTAAGTAAAAGGGGTAAACCACTGTGGTGAACCTTATTAATCTTTGACCTGACTCAGAGTATTCATTTTTCTATTTTCTTAGTATTTGTATATCTATCCATGATAAATCAATAGAATAAATATACATTGAAAAGAATATTAGTAACCTGTCTAGTGCAACGGAATCCGAGACTGAGTGAGCTCAGGACACCGCCGAGGACCCTTTGATACTGCTTCTGATATGCCCGGGAAACAGGTGAGATCGCCCTCTTTTTAATATATAAGATAACGAGCTTATCGGGTGTAGAATATTAGGGAGTTACAGCGGTATAAAAATACAACAATCTATAAGCTTTTTATAGGTTTTACAGTTAGGTAATATGCATTTACATGATGAAGGCATAACTAGCTAGCTAACTGTAGGCTGTAGTAACTAACGGTAGTGACAGCAACGCGTGATTGAACGGGCGACCTGATGCGAATGACGTTAGTTGTTATAATGTTAGGGGAGGGGCCAGGCTCAGTGGCTGCAGTGCGTCATCGAGCCACCGTTTTAGTACAACACAGTTCACAGTCTTTGTAACGTGTTTCAGCAATACATTTCTAACATTTATAATGTGTTTAGTATATAAACAATTTTAGAATCGCCTTTACAGCAACTTTAGTGATTCCTCTGCGTATCACTAGAGGGAGCCTGAGTACCACTAGTGGTACGTGTACCACACTTTGAGAACCACTGGTATAATGAACACAATCCTAGTTGCTACCTGTTAACATTGAGTCAAGCATTCAGCTAATACTGCTTGTGTATACTTCTGACGAGCGGGTGTTACACGGACATCCCTACCATAATGGTGACCAAACATTTTCAATAAAACATCAACACCTAAACCTGTTAATTCTCTAAAAGAACTGTAGTCAAACTGTGTTTTTAACATGTAAAGAGATCATTCAGAAATAACAGTTTCATAACCTAAAGCAGAAAATAGTTTTGTTATAGCTGAGGAGCAAGGGGTGAATATAATATTGTAATATTCTGAATCATGTCCGCTGAATATAACCTGAACGTAAACTCATGGCATCTTTCTTCTTCCTCCAGCTCTGTTGCACGTCACATTCTCTCTTCATCAGTTTGTCTACGTGTCTCAGCCCATGACCTGGACGGATGCACAGAAATACTGCAGACAGTATTACACGGATCTCGCCACCGTCGATAACCAGGAGGATCACGATCTGCTGCTGAAAACTGCGGGAATGGGAAATGTATGGATTGGATTGTCTCGCACTACATCTACTGGAGACTTTGTCTGGTCAGATCAGAGTAACTCCTCATTCAGAAAATGGGCACCTGGACAACCGGACGGTGGCATGTGTGTTTTTGTTTGGAACGGGTTTCTGTATGATCTCGACTGCCCATACTTTTATCCTTTTGCATGTCATGTTGGTGAGTTATTATCTTAATATATGCATTTCTTCAGAATTTCATTTAGTTGAATGTGTTTTGCTTTGGAACCATATAGGCTCTTTTTTCATATAGACGTGTGTGAGTGTATGCTTAGATTTAGTTCAGATTCTCATTGTTTTAGCTGAAATCTTTTGAACATTTTTCTTTAATGTTAATGCTTCTTTTGAGCAGGCACGTGCAGAGGGGGGGGCTTTGGGTGCTCGAGCCCCTGCCCTTTTTCAAAATGAATCAAAAGTGCCCCTCTCAGACAAATATCAATGATAATATTGTGGTCAATAAAACTAAATAAATGTGATTATTATAACATGACAATGCATACAATAGTAACGAACGGCTCAAAAGTCGGACAATTTCTGTTGAGGCGTTGCCTTAACGCGTTGCTATGGGTCGCGTGCGTTTTGATTGACAGCTGATTTTCCACTGTTCGGAAGTGGCTCTCGAGCCAAATATGGTCCTTTCAGAGAGTGTGTGGCCTCACGGGAAAAAAGTAAACCAATATTTTTTTTTTTCATCCATAATCAGAGCTAATGTGTAGATTTAATTACAAAGCTATATATTAGCTATATATTTTAAAGTATTACACAATTCACCAATGCCCGTTTGTCACTCATGTATAGGCTACACCAACCAATCGTGATCTGGCAAAGCAAGTTCAAATTCCATTGGGCGATGTGAAACGGTAATTTTCTGTTCTTATTCATAAATCGGTAGTAAATGACATGGACAGACGAACTAACGTTTGTGGAACAATTTCCTGCGGTTTGGCTCATTTTATAAATTGCATCACTGACAAAATGGATTTTAACAGACAACAAACAAATCCCTGCACAAAACCACAGCAGCAAAAGTCGCATTAATGGTAAGTAGTGTTAAATTCACTTTTATGTATATTGATACACCGTTTACTATTTCATGAAACTATCAAAGTTAACAAAACCAAAGTGACTGGCGAAATGGTTACGTGAAAGGACTTTATTATACTATTTTTGAATATTATGCAGCATTATGAAATAAGTCTCTTATGTTCATCAAGCCTACATTTATTTGATAAAAACAGCAATATTGCTAAAAATAATTTAAAATATAATTTATTCCTGTGATCACAGCTGTATTTTCAGCATCATTACTCCACTCTTCAGTGTCACATGATCATTCAGAAATCATTCTAATATGAGGATTTAATGTCAATGATGGAAACTGTGATACTGTTTTCAAGATTCTTTGATTAATAAAAAGTTAAAAAGAACACAATGTAATAATATTTCACAATATTAGGATACTGTTTTTTCTGTATTTTTGATTAAATAAATGCAGGCTTGATGAGCATAAGGATATATATATATATATATATATATATTACTTTTTTATAACTTAATGAGAACATATTCACAGCTTTAAATCAGACCATGATCATCAGATCTGCACCACTTGCTGGTCAAAACTCTGAAAATAATATAATGTATTAAATATTATAGGCCCTATTTTAAGGATCGAAGGTCTAAATCTGAGCTCATGGTCTGAAGCTCATGGCGCGGGTGCTCTGAGGGCATGTCCGAATCCACTTTTGCTAGTTGCTAACATCGGAAAAAAACGGTCGGGTGCCCGGCTCATGGTCCAAAAGGGTTGTGCCTCGTCTCTTAATGAGTCATGGGTGTGTTTTGGGCGTAACGTGCAATAAACCAATCAGAGTCTCATCTCCCTTTCCCTTTAAAAGCCAGTTGCACTCGTGCCATGGCGGATTCGCATGAGGAAAGACTGAACACTTCTCCAGAGAGGAATCCTTTCATTTTTAATATTTAAATGTGTGTGTGTGTGTGTGTGTGTGTGTGTGTGTGTGTGTGTGTGTGTGTGTGTGTGTGTGTGTGTGTGCTGCTGATGCTGCGCGTGCCTGTGTGTGTAAAAAAAAGACGGTAGGCTCGTTGTGCTCCTCCTATAGGCTCATATTACTAACACACCCTTTAAATAACACACAAATATTGACTTTAGAGCAGGTTTGTGTTGTTCAATGGCGCAGTGGTTTTCAGTTTCTCACAATAGCAATGCTCCAACAATGCTCATGAACACACCTGGTGTTCAGACCAGACGCGATTGTGTGTTTATTATCTTCCAACTTTTTTTTTCCACTTGGAGATCTCTTATTTTACCTTGTATTTGTATAGTCTAACCTTTGGCAATAGCCATTATCTGAATTATTGCCTCTAGTGGCCAAAAATTGTGTTGCAAATGCCAGAGTGGCACACCTGAGACCAATGCAACTATAAGTATTGCTTGATCCTGTCTGTTTGTTACCAACACCCTGATGAAGGCCAATGGGCCGATACGCGTTGGTGTTTTAATGTTTTAGCCCAACTAATAAAGGCTTTTTACTTTTGCATCCTATTGAGTGCCTTGACTTGGATTTTTGTCCAAATTCTTTTTCAACATTTAACCCTTCCAAGAGCACCAGAGGATAAAAGGGATTCCAGCAGCGCTCCAGTTCTCTTTTGTCTTGTCTATCTGCATGTTAGAGCGAATTCTGGAAGCTGTTTATGTCAATGTCACATGGTACCTTCTTCATGCGTGCTATATATGGACTACATGTACACGGAGCGCCCTCCGACTGCCAGTATGAAGTATGAAGAGTTTTTTATGAATGAGAGCAGCTGACGCTCGTATTACAATCTTTAGAAGGTACCGACAGTTTTCATATTCATTGATCGCTCTAACAATGTTAGACTAACATGCAGATAGACAAGTTTGAAGATAAACACACAATCGCGACAATATATGGCTTTTCTGTGTTATTTATACCATGTTGGGTGTTTTCATAATAGATTATATGGTAACACTTAATTTTAAGGGTCCAGAATAATGCATTAGTTAAGCATTAATTAAGGGTTAACTTGTGCACAACTAAGCATTAGTTAAAGGGTAACTAAACCCTAAACCAACTTTTTTTAGTTAATGATCTGTAATACTGGGGCTTTATTAATGCTGTTCATTGATTCGAGTAAATGTTTTGACATTTGGGTATAAAGTGTTTTAATTCTATAAAATATGGTGTAAAACCGCCAAAGTGCTGCCCTCTTAAGGTTGAACGGTGGCTACTGCAGTTGAATTTTCCTATTGGACGTTGTGGTACATCGTGACGTAGGATGGCACCTCCAACGGCTCACTATCCGCACCCCTGGCACGAGCTCACCACGCCCTCAGAAATGTTTCCCCCAATCACATGATGAGAACGGCTTCACTCCAGTATGAACTGTCATGTTACATGAAGTAGAAACATTGTGAATGAAACTCACTTGACACTTGCTTTAACATTGTATTGAAGAAAATACGGTTAAATAATGCAGTTGGTACACGTCAGGCTTTTCTTGCGATATTATTGCCGCCCGTCATGTGTACAGATACTTTTCATACATGAGACGCGCTTTCAAACCCTGACACGCAAATGGTTGCCGCGGACGCAGATAGATTAGGTCAGTGCTCTTGCGCGGCTGCTTCACTAGCATCGTCGGCATCGGGAGTTAACGCAGTTTGAGCAGCGGCTCGCATTGATAATACTCTGACCCTGTGTCTACAGATAGTTCACCCTCCTCCACTTCAGGTGAAGGTAGGAGAAATGACCGCTCTGTTGCAAAGCTGGCGTTACTCCAGTCATTCTCCATCTCTGCGCCTCGCGAGTCAGACAGCTGTCAATCAATCTGTCACTGCGGGTCTCAGGTGCACGCCCTCCGCTCAGCCCCGCCCTCGGTTCATCCCCTCTGTGTCCGCTGGGCTCTGCCCACTTTTCCAGCATTTTTCAAAATTTGCCAGTGGGTGGAGTTAAGCTCTGAGCAGGGGTTTAGTTACCCTTTAAGCACGAACATACTAGTAATTAATGATTAACTTTACATTTAAAGGGTCCGTAATTATGCATTAGTTAAACTAGTAATTAATGATTTGCTTGTTCACAATTATGTATTAGTTAAGGAACCATACTGACAAAGATAAATGTGTTCAATAAACTGAAGTTACTTGCCAAAGTGGTCCTGTCTGAACTAACATTTAAAAAATGTGAATTCTTGTTTCAGAGAACATTAAAAAGTAATGTTCCCATAACGTTTGCAAGATGATTACATTAAATGTTTCCTTAATATTTGCATAGCCAAGAAAAAAAAGAAAAAAAAAAACTAGACAGTTAATGGAAACATTAACAAAACATTCCTAGAACATATTGTTGTTAGCTGTTTTCACTATATTTGTGTATTTGGTGGCTCTTGGGTTATTGTGTGTTAGTGGAAGTGTGTGTGTTGACATTAGACAGACATAGGAAGACTTGGGTTTCACAGAAATGGAAATCTCCGCTGACACTCTTTGAATGTTATTTTCAATGTAAAATATGCATATCAACAAACGTGTTGTGTAACAAGATTCTAAACTTGTTTTACAAAGTGGACAGATCCCACACAACCTTTCTTGTCCCTGAAGAAAGCAGTCGAGTGTCCTCATGATGATTGGTTTGATCTTTGTGCTGTTATCAGGTGAGTTTTATTGGGTTTACATGATATTGAAACTGCATCTTACATGAGTATGAATATGATCTTTTTTAGTCAGATGAATCCATTTGACTTAAAGGGGTCATGAACTGGCTTTTTTCATTTTTTTATACTGTTGTCTGAGGTCAACTTATGACGTTCACGTGGTTTTTACATTCAAAAACAACATAATGAATAAGTAACAGACTATTTTCTACCCTGGTTTTGTGGCACTCTCAAGAAACCCTGGGTTTTGAAGGGCGTACTGCACTGAAGACTTGGAAGTAAACGCCCACAGCTAGGATTGGATAAGATTTGCATATTTAATGAGATTCAGCTCCCCTGTCAGTGAAAGCGTGTCAGGAAACATCAACCAAATCTCCAACCGGGCTACACAAGGAATTATTTAGATTCAAACATTCCATACATGGCTTCAGCTGGAGATTCAAACATTGTTTTTAGAGGTACAGGGCAGCTCTTAATCAATTTCTACCATTAAACTACTAGATAAATCATTTATATACACAATATAATGATTTAAATTTTGTAAGTCAGCACTGCTGTATGCATGGGAGTGTTCATGGTGCCCCACCGAAATTCTGATCCTTCAGAAATCATTCTAATATGCTGATTTATAATCAATGTTGGAAATAGTTGTGCTACTTAATATTTTTGTATAACTTGTGATCCATTTTTCAGGATTCATTGATAAATAAAAAGTTAAAAAGAACAGCATTTATTCAAAATAAAAATCTTTGCTAACAATGTCTTTACTTTCACTTTTTTATATATTTAACAATTCCTTGCTGATAAAAAGTATTTATTTATTTCAGAAAAAGAAAGAAAAAAATACCCCAAACACTAGTGTATATTAATACTTTTTTATTTTTTTTATTTTAAATACAATTTAAACTTATTCATCAATGAATCCTGAAAAAAGTATCACAGTTTATAGAGAAATATTAAGTATATAAGACATAATATTTTCCAACATTGATAATAAATCAGCATATTCTGATTATTTCTGAAGGACCATGGGGCACTGGAGACTGGAGTAATGATGCTGGAAATTCAGTTTTACACACAGTGTATTGACTAATATCACCATGTATCCAGAAGAAACCATCTTTGTTAAGGTTATGTAAATTATGTAAATATGGCAGATAGACTTGCATAAGAGATTGTTCTCCAGGTGCATCGCCGAAGGGAACGTACTCTGATGTCCTGACATTAGAACTTGTGGCGAAATGCAAAAGACTAAAATGCAAAAGACTCAAAGTTGAAATGAAAATAAATGATATAAACAGAACAAATCTTAGGAGAGCAATGATGAGAAAAGCCAAAACAATTTTATTATCATTCAGATCCTATTATAGTTTTCCTTAATATTTTGAAAATTAGTTTTTAATATTAGAATGTTTTTATTTTGTTTATTTTTATTTTAGTTTTTGTCATTTTTATACATTATTTAAATGTATATATATAGTTTTTGTTCATTTTAATTTCAGTTTTAGTTTTTTTAGTACATCAAATTAAATAAAAATGAGAAATGTTGCCTTGGCAACTATTTCAAATCAAATAAGTTTAAGTTTGTATATATTTAATTCTATTTCTGTTAGCATTTATTTTATTTAAAGTAGGGCTGTAGCGCAGAAACCCAGTGTCAACACTGTCCTGTGACTAAAGTAAAGTCACTAAAGTAGCTTAGAAACTCAACCGTTATAGCATATATTTTAATACCTTTGAAGTAGCCTAAGTACAAACCACAGCTTCATAATGAATAGAGACGGTATGAGTAATTCACACACACAATCACTCTCTCATTAATGCATTCAAATAAATGTAATATAGGCCTACTGTGTCAATTTATCTGTATCTGATGTACAACAAGCAGAAATCTGCCCCATAGACAATAACTGCTGAAAGAGAACCGTTTCCGTCAAGTGTTTTAAAATCACAAAGAAATGCACTTTTTCATTAGAAAGAAAAAAAATCCACCTTTAATAGTAGAAAATATTTACAGTACAAACCTTATCAGGAACTTACTCAAAAATCTTACGAGGGCAAAAAACAAAAAAACACAAAAAAGCTAAATAATCGTTCATTAATCGTAATCGAGGTATAATGTTCAATTAATCGAGGTTTTTATTTTTGGTCAAATCGTTACAGCTCTAATTTAAAGCCAAGGTTTTTTTTATGGTTTTAGTTTCAGTTAGCTATGATAAACCTGTATCTGAATAATTAAAGGTGTCATGAGCTGGCTTTTTACATTTTTGAAGACTGAAGACTTGGAAGTAAAAACCCAAGGCTATGATTGGATAAGATTTGCATATTTAATGAGCTTCAGCTCTCCTGTCAGTACATGTGGGAATTGTTTTGAAAGCGTGTGGGGAATAGGCAACCTGACTGATTCGTCACACAGGGCTCACAAAACGTCTTTATCAAACAAATACAATGATTTATCTCTCATCCACCCACAATTTATTGGAATGTTATTTTTTTATTACTTGGCCCATCCGATCGCATCGGTGGATATAAGCACGAACCGTGCATCACACACACACACACACACACACACACACACACACACACACACACCAAGTACGTTGCAGACTGCATGATCAAAATTTCTGCAATTGTATTTTTCCTTCAAATATCAAATCAAGAGGTGAACGCACATCAAGAAAGGAATAAAAATAGTTAATCATTATTTTGTGTCATAATTAAACAAACAAATCCAGCCTTTTGCAAACAAACACAATCTATTTTGCAAACTCGACTCGCAAACAAACAGAAAGCAATGTGCAAATACAAAAGTCAGTTTGAGCGAAAACGCAGAGGAGTAACAAATATATGTATTGTGTTTTGCAAATAATGAATGAAAAAAAGCACTTTTTTACTATAACAATTCCCAAGGTTAACTGATCGTGAAAACTGTTTATTATAGCATTATATTCAGATCTATAGATCTATAGCATTATATTTAGATCTATAACATTGTATTTAGATCTATAGCATTATATTTAGATCTATGGCATTATATTCAGATCTATGGCATTATATTCAGATGGTGGCATGAAAGGTTGCAGTGATGAGCGTTGTGGTCGATCACAGACATGTTGAGCTCATGAATGCAGGATCTCGTCATTATAACTCGATTTCTGCACACTAATGAATGCTTTCATCATAACTAACAGTGCAAACACAATGTAAATAAGAGATTTGTTGACTACAACAGGAGTTTTGGCGAGAGTCCTGAACTTGTGCCGTTTGATTGACAGCTTCAGCGATTGTAAAGGGAGCTTTGATCGCTTTCTATATATAATTTAAGCACTGTTTAAATATCAGATTATTTTCATCTACTAAGAGAAACAATGTGAAGTTGGCCGTTTAGTCACTGGTTTGATTTACTGACACAAAAAACATCTGACTGGATATAAATCATTGCATATCAGAAATCACTGCTCTCAGATCAGGCATTATAATTAACACGGTTACGCACATGTTGTGGCATTTACCAAATAATCCACAGTGAACCTACACTGGCATGTGGGATTCAGTGGGTGGGGCTAAACAGACAGTGATGTAGAAGCAGGCGTTGGTCTTCTGCGGAGGTGGTGTTTAATATAAGATTGGCTTCAATATAAGCTCTCTTTAGACTAGTTCTGAAACTTACAGGATGTTTTTATAGTACAATGACCTCTTATATGTCAAAAGATCAAGGGAATTTTGATTTCTCAGTTCATGACCGCTTTACGATTATTTTAAGGAATCTTATATTTTGTGGATGAAAAAACATAAATCGTGATACTGCCTAATGTGATTATTAAACTCCAAAACTTCATATTTTTACCTTAAACAAATCTCAATGCCTTAAAATAGCTTGAATGTAACTCTACACCCTTCCCTTGTTTAGTATATGCTGTTCTATTAATATGCAAATAATCCCCGCCTCCACTCACTCGCACCAGTCACTGGTTGACGTGATTGGTTATGAGGTAGATTGTGTGTAGATCTGAAAATTCAGCTTTTGTCCCCGTTATGATTGAATCACAGGACCGGAATACCAGTAATTTGCCAAGAGATCTCTTTTTATTATTTGATGTAACAGACATAGTTGAGACATTGAAAAGTTATTGTCTCATGCCAGCTGTATGTTTCTCCATTCCTCCATTTCTCTCCCCTCTCCCTTCTTCATCCTCTCTTCGTCCCTCGTCCATCTCTCATCTCGTCTCGTCTCTCCTCTGAGTCCCTCGTCTTCTGAGGCCGGACACTCAATTTGGATATTATATATGCTACTAACAGAGGATCTCACTAGGAAAAGACTTCCATAGAAGGAAGAGAAACATGCGTCCTATGTTTAAAATAGAGCGTATACATCATGCTTACATCAGTTGCACAATCCACTTTCCTTATAAAGAATCAGTTTACAATACATCAGGAACAGATGCATGCTACTGTGTGCATCAGTGGAAACATGTTCTATAAGAGTGCACATTCCTGTAACAAATATAGCTCATCCAAGTCTCTCCTTGGGACACAATGTTCAACACAGTCTGACTTTACATTGTACATTATACAAATAATTATGAAAAATAATAAAACATAATAATACTAAATAAAAATAACATTAAACAATAAAATTTCGATCTTCAGTCCCTCCTCTGGAACTACGACAGTCAGTTCCACACCGTCACCCCTCCAGTGGCCATCTAGTGGAGCAATAGTGAAGAAAAGGAAAGGCAAAAGAAAGAAAAACAACAAACAGAAAACAAACAAAACAAATAACCCAAACCCATGATATGTCCCCGCATACTATGTGTCTTTTATCATCTATGTGTATGCATTTAAAATGTACCCCATACATCTAAGAAAGGAAACATTAATAAATCTTCGCCAGTACCTGAACTTTTCAGTAAATATACCTGAATTCCTTCAGTTCCTGGTTCAAAATAACAAACTAAAAGAAACGTTGACATCAAAGAATCCTATCCCTTGGGGTTGTAAATCAGTAAGCAGGTGTTGATTGTTTGTCAGTTGTGTTTTGTAAGCGTAAAATCCCCTATTCCACTCTGTATTTCCCATTCTCGGTTTTATCCATATTTTATATTGAGAATATCTTCATCTCTTATCAAAGCATGTCTTGAAACATGTCTGTTCATTATTCATTTGTGTAGAAAAGTCAACTCAATTGTTTTGCATTGGAATGATTCCAACAATCTAAAATAACTTATGCTAAGATCTTGCTAAGGTTTTCTTAGTTAAAAATGTTAAATTCACTTAACCTTTGTTATCCAGAACTTCTCTTAAATCAGCAAAAGCAGTCTTCATCTTTAACCACCACCATGTTTTGGAATTATCCTGTCATGTCTTAATGATTTACAGGAGTGAAAACTATGATAAAGACATGTTAGTTCAATATCACACTTTCAGAGATTCCCCATTATGCTGAATCTGAAACTTCTAAACAATAATTGCACATAAGGCAACCAACTTCATGTTCCTAATATAAATTAAGAAGTTTTTATGTTATGGTCTCCAAAGTAATTAATTACAATCCCTCATGGTCTCAGCTGGTTCTTGAAAACCCATTCCCCTTATCTCTTTATGAATGATCATCTTTCCCAGGGTGTCCCCCTGGCATAGTCACACCATCCAAGGAATGTGGTTGCTGGTGATCTGGTATGGAGGAGCTCACATTTCTAGGGCAGACTACTGTAACTTCTCACAGCTCTCCCTTCAATGATGCTGTTGGCCTTACAAACATCTTCTCACTCTCATACACATCTCACAATCACACCTCCCTTCAGGAGATGCCCAGTAGCGGCGGTAAAATCCCTGCCTTAGATTGTCCCCTTTTTGGCCATAGAGGATCTTATCCGTCATTGAGAAATCACCTCATGCTCACTGGTAACCACTCTTTCCATTACGGAACCTTTGACAGGCATTTTCTTCAACAGAATCAAGGAATTGCATTCAAGAGCCATCAGAACCATTTGGAATGCCTAATAGTTTCAAAACATGGAGACAGATTAATAACAGCACTATTAATAACTTAAATCAATTAGTTATTACAACAATCCGTTCAGAGTAAAGTTCTGCTTCATCTGTAACCGGAGCCATCTGCCCTGTACATGGTGAAGACAAAGATGAGACAAAGAAGTTACTGGTCATAGAGTAACAAATCCAAAATGATCACTTATATCATTTAAGGTCTGTATTCATTTAAAAGATTGAGTGAATGAGTTTTGCTTGAAACATTTAATTACCAATTGCCTAGTATAATTTCTTTAACATCTCTGTGTCTATGATTTCCAACTGAAACACTGTGCTTTACTATAAATAACGTATCACTCATAGCACAGGCTCAAATAGCATTCAGCTGTCTATGAATGAGAGAGAACCCACTGAGGCAAAGTCCACAATGCCCCAGGACTGCATTTTCATAAACTTTTAACATAGTTTCATACTACAATTTTTTTACTCTGGCTTAACCAGAAATTGCATATTTTCGACTGCATCTTTGTTTATATTTGTCTTTTCTCTTTTTCCTTTTTTTTTAATATATTTTATATATATATATATTAACACCAGACATTTCTGTCATTTGATCTCATCTAGAAATTTATTTTGCAGATGCTTTCTTTGTTTGCAGCCATTTTGCAAATAATTTGTATATTTTTCTCTATGTGAACTAGAGAAACAGCAGGCTATCTATTTATAAGTGTGTGTGTGTGTGTGTAGAGAGAGAGAGAGAGAGATAGAAGAGAGAGAGAAGAGGGTATAGGGTGAATTCCAAAGGGAGGGGCTGCTCTCCCTTATGAACACTTGAGAAACTCGAGGAAAGGAAAAAGAAACAGTTAAAAGTTAACTCATATATTTTCAATTGTATTTTACTTTAAAATTCAGTTTAACTTAAATAAATTTTTTCCCATTTTTTTTTTTCTTTTCATTTTTCTTTTCAGTTGAACTCAGATCAGTCTCCTCCCCAAATATTGAACAGCTTTACTGTCAAAATCAGAAGGCCAACGATTCTAGCCACTTTTATTCATCAAGGCGCCTTATACCTTTAGCGTGTTTAAACGTTTTAGGGCTTTCTAAAGCTGCGCAACCTTTAGCGCAGACCCGCCACTTTAAACCGCTTTAATCTCACAGTTCGTTGCACTTCCCCGTACTTCTTCTAAGCACGGTTCTAAGGCCCGAAGGACACATTAGAGATTTTCTCTGCCCAAAAATAACAAAATGTAAAAATAAAACAAAACTGCAGTCTCGCCGTGTTCCGACCACCTTACAGTCACAACGAACTAATTGCTAAATCGCATTACGGATTAATCTCCCGAAAATTTGACAAAATGGTCTTTTGCACAAAAGAATCCACTTTTAACCCAGCTTCATTCAACATTTTGGAGGTCAGAATGCTGATCAGAATAACTTAAATAAATCACATCAAATTAAATTACTTAAAATGTAACTATGTCTGACACATATTCATTGGCAACAAAACTGGTATTTCAAAATAACACAGTTCTTTTTAGCAGTTTCAGTCACTGTCTCAACAGTTTATATATCATCAGGCAGACTTAGAATCTTTAAGAAAAAGAAAATGTCTTACCTGATGATAAATGCCTGAAATGCAGATCCTGTTCGTGACGCCAATTGTAGATCTGAAAATTCAGCTTTTGTCCCCGTTATGATTGAATCACAGGACCGGAATACCAGTAATTTGCCAAGAGATCTCTTTTTATTATTTGATGTAACAGACATAGTTGAGACATTGAAAAGTTATTGTCTCATGCCAGCTGTATGTTTCTCCATTCCTCCATTTCTCTCCCCTCTCCCTTCTTCATCCTCTCTTCGTCCCTCGTCCATCTCTCATCTCGTCTCGTCTCTCCTCTGAGTCCCTCGTCTTCTGAGGCCGGACACTCAATTTGGATATTATATATGCTACTAACAGAGGATCTCACTAGGAAAAGACTTCCATAGAAGGAAGAGAAACATGCGTCCTATGTTTAAAATAGAGCGTATACATCATGCTTACATCAGTTGCACAATCCACTTTCCTTATAAAGAATCAGTTTACAATACATCAGGAACAGATGCATGCTACTGTGTGCATCAGTGGAAACATGTTCTATAAGAGTGCACATTCCTGTAACAAATATAGCTCATCCAAGTCTCTCCTTGGGACACAATGTTCAACACAGTCTGACTTTACATTGTACATTATACAAATAATTATGAAAAATAATAAAACATAATAATACTAAATAAAAATAACATTAAACAATAAAATTTCGATCTTCATTGTGACATCAGAAACACCAGCGATTTCAAACTGTCTCAGGTTCACAGTTTTAAGGAGGAAATACTCAGCAGTGGTTTTGATTTATGAATTTGGACATTATTTGTCTGAAACCATATTAAAAACATCACATATAAACAACATTAAAAGTTGATTTTTGTTTTTACCACAGGGAAATTTAAGCTATATATTTTAACAACACTTTCATTAGCATGTGCTCGGATCTCTGATGTCAGTTAATGGTCACATGCAGAACAAACCAATAAAATGTTAAATATTGCATTAGTTAGTGTTTTATTTTTATTCACATTTTTATTGACCTTTTATTCATTATAAACTCACAAACCCCAGCTATATCACGTATAACCATTCGCCATTTTCCTACCAGTGTATCATATTTTTTGCTTCTGTAAGTGTAGACTCCTCCAGGTGTTCAGGCTGGAGGGTTACCGAACGACTAAAGAAACGTTATCAGAAAGATGGAAGAAAACTGTACATTTCTCGTCTATTTCCACCCACTGCAATTTATACCAATGACGGAGATAAGCGCAGTTTCAATAGCAAAATATGTGGGAGAGCGTTGCTATAAGGTGACTATATTGTATTGCAATAGGGAGCCCTTCAAAGTCAATACCACATCAAAACTAGTTAGCACAGTATTTGTAATAGAAAGGATTTAATGACAAAATCTGGTTACGGTTACACTTAAAATAGCTTCAATGTGGATGTATGAGATGATAAACTTATACCATTAATCATACACAGCATGAATACAATGTTACCTGAGAGAGAAAGAGAAAGAGAGAGGGAGAGAAGAAGAGAGCAAAGAAGAGAAGGCCCAAAGACCTCAAGAGCCAGAGAATAAAAAACAGAGCAAGTTACAACTTCTTTTTATCTCTCCTTGACCATGTGACCAAACTCAAACATGACCCATTCAAAACTGACCAATCAGACCAAACTTCCCCCACTGTACTAACGGTGTGACCAACATTTGGGTCACACATTATTTCATTCTGTTTTTCATTGACAGTGGTAATCCGTTTTTCTTCTATTTTGCTGATTACGGGAGACAGTCTCTATCATGACTTAATGTTTCCAATAGCCTACTTCCCTTTACGGGAGATCCGAACCTTGTTGCCAGGAGAGAAGGCGAAGAGGTGAGAGACATTTTCTTTTCATTCTCAAGAGGCTACATTTATGTGAGCTGACGCCGATGACTGCAGCATGGTACAAATTGTTTAAACAATGTCTCGACGGTTTAAAGTGAAATGTCTGTCAAGCCCGACGGCTTGATATTGGATAATGTCTGTGTAAACGTAGAGCGTATAGACCCTCGCGTTGATATCAGCTTGATGAGGCGAGTACGTAATGACGCTTGTTGTAAAATCTGCTTTTTCATGGTAAGCTGAACGTCCAAGAGGTTCATTCGGGGCCAACCCAAAAATAGTGGCAAGTTTCCCGCGGAAGCTTACCGATACATTAGGTTTCGCTAGCAGAAACACTTTGTTTTGCATATGATCGTAATTCATTACCCCCGTCTGACCGAGAGCTACATTTACTGCCCGGGTTACATCACGAATGGTTGCGTAGTATCTGCTGGTTATTTCCAGTTTCCTCGTTACTATAAATTTGTTTTCCCTGGGTTTATTTAAGTCCTTCTCGGTAGGTGGTGGTGCCGTGTGTAGGATGAATTCTTTAAATTTGATCTCCACGTGTTTATTTAAGTCCTTCTCGGTAGGTAGTGGCGCCATGTGTAGGCTGAATGCAGCATCTTCGTCATTAACGGTGTACCAACTTCTAGGATATTCGATTTCGGCGAGGCCTACTTCCCATTTCCCTTTCAAGTTGATGGATGTAGATAGTCTTGTTCTGTAACTTGATATACGGTTTTCAGGATAGACACCCTGTGAAGCATTGCATGGTAATGTCACGTAGAACCCGTTGTCATCCATGATAGTCCTTTACGCGATTGCCCCGCTTTGTTATGCGTCTGTGGGTTTTAAGGGTTTTTGCAAATCCACCAGAGTTTTTTTATCGACGTAGCTATTAAATTTTGAAGGCCATCCTACCCATTGAACTAAAACCAGTGTAGATCGCCCTTGTTTTTTCTGGCCTAAAATCTTTTCCACCTTAAAAGATTTGTTTTTGCTCACAATAATCTTTTGCAATTCTTTTTCATAAAAAACCCTGTCGATGAGCTCACCGTCATAATCAGACAGTCTGTATACCGGAGGTTGAAGCGGGATGCATGCGGATATGGTGAAAAATTCCTCTGTGTAGTTCTGTTCATATCCTTTGGCGAACGGGCCTCTAACTTTAGATATCCTAACAACGTCTCCGACTTTATATTTGAATACGGTCACTTCATTCTTTTTTATATTACCGTACAGGTTTTGAAACACGTCCGACTGATTTTCTTTGTTAACGTCCAATGGTCTCATCCTAATACTGCGATGATAACTGCAGTTGTAACCATCCATAATATCTTGTAAAACATCTATGTATCGATGCGAATTTGTAGCGGTTAAAAATCGCCACATGCGACTTTTTAATGTTCTATTAAAGGTCCTGTTCTTCGTGATCCCATTTTTCAAACTTTAGTTAGTGTGTAATGTTGCTGTTAGAGCATATATAATACCTGTAAAATTATAAAGCTCAAAGTTCAATGCCAAGCTAGATATTTTATTTAACAGAAGTTCCCTTTCAAAGCCTACAGCGAACGGCCGGTTGGGACTACATCCTGGTACATCCTGCTTTAATTACGTCAGTAGAGCAGTTTGTCGACTAGCCTCCGCCCACAAGAGTATGTGAAAAAGGGGGCGTGGTCTTGTTGCTCCCGCGTGGATAAGAGGAAGTGTTGCGTTTGTATAGTTTGTTTGTCGCCATGTCGTCGAGACGCTGTTATTTTCATCCCGGAGTCAAGTCACCTTTGTTTGGCTTTCCCAGGGACGCTGTACTTAGAGATCATTGAGCGCATGCATCCCCGTTATGGTGAGAGGCGTGACCTTTCCGGTAACGTGCGCTCTGCGTGCGCTAAGCTGCTGTCGAATCACAACACGGGAACCGCTGGCACAATCAGAACTCGTTACGTGTTTCTGAAGGAGGGACTTCATAGAACAGGGAAATCTTTCAAGCCGTTTTGAGGACAGTGAAAACAGCAGTATACAGATAAGTAAATTGTGTGAAAAATACTGTTATTTTACACGCGAAACATGAACACATGTTATATTGCACACTGTAAACACAATCAAAGCTTCAAAAAAACACGAAAAACGGGACCTTTAAAACGTTCCACGACGCTAGCTTTCAAATTGGTAGCCGTGGCGAAATGGTTAATATCATGTTTTTTCATCAAGTCTTGAAATTGTCTGTTAAAAAATTCCTTTCCCTGGTCCGTTTGTAATTTCTGTGGGCCCAGACCCTCTTCGAGTATAGACTCAAACGCCTTAGTAACCACAACACCGCTCTTATTCTTTAGCACTCGGCACCATGCATACTTGCTAAATACATCGATGCACGTCAGCAGATATTTATTATTATCATTATCCTTGGAATACATGGACATGTCCACAAGATACGCTTGGAACTGCGCATCAATACCATACACCATTACTCTGTTACGTTTGTATTTTACAGGCGCTGTCCTATGTAATGTGTAAGCGTCCTCCCCGGCCAGCCAATCTGCAACCTGTTTATCGCTTAGACGGACCCCGCTAGCCTTAAAGACACCGTTTTACCCCCTAAAGACCCAGGGTTGGATGGCGTATAATAAGTCTCCTTCATAAGCTCAGCCATGTTATCGTGTCAACCTATGCAAAAGAATAAGACGTACACCAACAGAGCGTTAAACTTTTATTAAAAAACAGATGATAATGTTACAGACATTAAAAGAAAAATATATGATGAATACATGTTCAAAGTAATAAAAAGAATAGATGATGCTCACATACTCAACCTAGTAAAACATTACTTTGATATCACGCTAAGTGGTCTAACCAGAAAAGAAATTCACGGCATATCTTTAAATCATGGTCTACGATATGGTCAACTGTTGTTTCTATAACGGCATCAACATTGAAGCCATCATCGTCATATTTTAACATGCAAAGATCCGTTACAAATGCACAGATACAGACAATGTCGGCGATACGTAACTCAGATTCACACATTACATCGAGAACATCTCTTATTACAGAAAATGGGTCGGGGGTATTAACACACACGTCATGCAATTTATCCCATGTCGCTGCCATTCCTCTTATATTTTCCATTTGTTTCTTGAGATTTGTTGCAGACACGTATTCCACATCGTCGACATCATCAGGATGGCATGGGTCACTGATCACCTCTATCAGCAATATTTCGAGTTGTCTTCTGTAATGTCCTTTAAACAAACTTTCTATGATGCTCTTTTGACTGCATACAGATCCCATGTTGCAGCTGCTGACGGTTTCTTGGTTACCAGCCATGCACGATGGGGTTGCCTTGCCAGAGATCAACAGCGTCGGAGACAATTTGCTTACGGTCCTTGTCCGCGAGCTTGTCCCTGATTTCCTGTAGTTTCGCAGAGATGAATGGTTCGTCTCGCAATTCATGTAGAATTGCACAGACGGTCCCCTGAATCTGGTCCGGATTGTATTTTAAACCACAACGGTGTAGAGCATTGGCTATAATGGAACGGAGATCAGGTTTAAACAGTTTGCGGGTCAGGTCATCATAGTGGGTATCGAAAAAGTATGCGGGCAGTTCAAACAGGCAGGAATGTTGTAGTTGGCTAGGATGATTCGTAGCACAGCCCTCACAGGTCTCCTTCAGCTTACCATCGATGAGATGCTGCAGCATCACAGCAAGGGTCGCTTTTATGATTTTGAAACCAATGTCCGTGAAGCAGCCGTCTGTAACGTCTAACCCGTTAGAGGGGGCAGCAGAACTGCACACCCCTGTTAGGAAACTCAGGTTTCGATATCCCAGCTCGGTACAGAATTTATCTAACCATCCATTGGTGGGGGGTACGATGTTAGCCCCACCGCCCCAGTCGTTTTCTAAATGCGATTCCCACTCTTTGCGCTGGTCCGATGGTCCGCTACCCCTCAACCTTCAATTTAACCTGACCTCAGCACTAAATTAATCATATCCAATTTGGACATATAAAGGTCAACATCGGTATTTCTCCTGCCGGAGGGCTGATCAATTCCAGATGGTCAGAGGACAAGGGACAACACATCTCATAACAATAACCCATTCATAACCCCTAACTCAAGGTCAAAGGTTGACGCCTAGGGGTGGGGGCCAGGGTCAGAGGTCAAAAACTTCAAAGACAAAGGTCAAGGGGTCACCATCAATCATAATTTTTGACATTCGGTGTAGCTTAAGAACTACTTACTTGTAATGTTTTTGATCCCGATAACTTAAAACCATTAAATGATATATACAATTATTCACTGTTACATTTAAACATCAGAAGCTTAAACAAACATCATTCTGATTTAGCCCTCTTACTGGCTAAATCAAGCTGTCATTTTGATGTTATTGGGTGTAGTGAAACCTGGCTTAATGACTTTTCAAATGCCTATTCATTTGACCTCGTTGGGTACAATTTACATATTAAGAACAGACCAAATAGAACAGGTGGAGGGGTCTGCCTCAATGTTAAGAGCAGTCTCCAAGTAAATACCTGTGATTTTTATTTAGAGGATGACCACTGTGAGTCTTTATTCATTGAGATTAACAATAATGGCAAAACATTTATTGTAGGTGTACTCTATCGCCCACCAGACTCTGCTTTTGACACATTTTGCTGTAAACTGGAAGATCTATTACATAAACTGAATAAGCTAAAAAAAGTTTGTATACTCCTTTGTGACTATAACATTGATATTTCCAAGGAAGATGAACACATTGCACTTCTCCTCTTTCTTCCCCATTATTAATAGATTTACTAGAGTTACACTGACATCAAAAACGATTATTGACAATATCATTACTAATATTCAAAATACCAAGCTAGAGATGGGAGTCGTGCAGTCTGACATCACAGACCATTTTCCCATTGTAATATTTTTTGGCTCTGGCAAATCATTCTCTCAACCACTCTGTAAAATTAAATCTAAAATGCTTAATGAGAGAACCTTACAGCACCTAACTGTTAACTTACAAGCCAAGTCGTGGGACTCCTGATGCTGCAGTCTGATAAAGATCATTCAAGATTCCTTCAAGGACATAATCCCTGAGAAGATTGTCAGATGCAGCACTACCCTCCAGAACCCTTGGATTACAAAGGGAATTTTAAAGTCTATTAAATGTAAAAGTAGGCTTTATAAATCCTATATGAAAAATCCTTCTAGTTTAAATAAAGATAAATATATTTCTTATAAAAATAAATTAACGCAGATCATAAGAAAGAGCAAAAGAAGTCATTACACAGAACTCTTAAAAGCTTAATAGGGGGACTGCAGGAGGTCATGGAATGTGTTAAATGAAGTCCTCAATAGGATACATAAACCTACTGCTCTACCTGACCTTGGTGATAGCAAAGTTGATCTTGTACAGAATTTTAATAATCATTTCGCTTCAATAGGTGTAAATTTGTTTAAGAAGATAAGTCAGGGTGTCACCTTCAAGCATTTTCTTTCTGGTAGCTACTGTACATTCATTCATTTTACATGATACCAACAGACAGTGCCGGACTCCTCAAGATCATTTTGGACTTGAAGAGCTCATGTACCACTGCTGTAGATGAAATGTGTTTTAAGATCATGAAAGCCATTGCGAACATTATTGTAGAGCCACTGGCTCACTGCATCAACCTTTCTTTACTTACTGGCACTGTACCTAAAATGACAAAAATTGCTAAGATAATTCCAATTTTTAAAATAGGTGACAGAAATTATATGAGCAATTACCGGCCCATATCGATTCTACCCACTTTGTCTAAAGTAATGGAGAAAGTAGTATACAATAGACTCAGTGGCTATCTTGATAAACTAGATATTCTTGTTCCCTCTCAATACGGTTTTAGAAAAAAGAGCACAACCTGTATGTCAATACTCGACCTCATAGAACAAGTTAATGACTGCATTGAAGTGGGGAAATGTGGTGTTGCTATTTCCTTAGACCTATCAAAAGCCTTTGATAACATTGAATTTGATATTTACAAATTGCATCACTGTGGTATCAGAGGTCTTGCACTTGATTGGTTCAGAAGTTATCTATATAAGAGGGAACAGTCTGTCTATGTTGATGATTATGAAAATGAATAAACTATGAAATGGCGCAAAACTAAAAATGCTACTGACCTTACCCTGTATTAATTACTTCTCGCTTCTTTCTCTGCAAAAGTCTCCACTGCTAAAACTACATACTATCACAACAAAATCAACAACTGCTCTGACTCTCGCACACTTTTCAAAACATTCTCTTTGCTCCTTTGCCCCCCCCCCCCCCCTCCTACATCAACTCTTACAGCTGACGACTTTGCATAATTCTTCACAAACAAAACATCCGCCATCAGCAACCAATTCTCCACACCACAAACTGACACGCATATCTCAACAACCATCACACACACTCCCCTCTTTCTCTCTGCTCTCAGAGGCTGAAGTCTCCAAACTCATCCTTTCCAATCACCTCACTACCTGTCCGCTTGATCCTATCCCCACACACCTCCTTCAGGTAATATCTTCTTCAGTTACTCCAGCACTCGCTCACATTATCAACACCTCTCTTCGCACCGGGACCTTCCCCACAGCATTTAAGCAGGCTTGGGTAACCCCACTGCTTAAGAAACCCTCTCTGAACCCAGCACTTTTAGAAAACTACAGACAAGGTATCCCTTCTGCCTTTTATTGCAAAGACACTTGAGCGAGTTGTGTTCAACCAGCTCTCTATGTTTCTTGAACAGAACAACCTCCTGGACAACAACCAATCCGGCTTCAAAAGCGGCCACTCAACTGAGACTGCCCTGCTCTCGGTTATGGAAGGACTGAGACAGGCAAGAGCAGCTTCCAAATCCACAGTACTTATCTTACTTGATTTGTCTGCTGCTTTTGACACAGTTAACCACCAGATCCTCCTGTCAACTCTCATGAAGATGGGCATCTCAGGAACTGCTCTCCAGTGGTTCAAGTCTTACCTCTCAGGTAGGTCCTTTAGGGTGTCATGGAGAGGTGAAGTGTCTAAGTCACACAATCTAGCTACTGGAGTTCCCCAGGGCTCAGTGCTTGGACCACTTCTCTTCTCCATCTACATGTCATCATTAGGATCTGTCATTCAGAAACATGGCTTTTCCTATCACTGCTATGCTGATGACACTCAACTCTACTTCTCATTTCAACCAGATGATCCATCGGTTGGTGTTTGTATCGCTGCCTGCCTAACAGACATTTCAGCCTGGATGAAGGAACATCACCTTCAACTTAACCTAGCAAAGACAGAACTGCTTGTGGTCTCAGCCAACCCAGCACTTCATCATATTCTCTCCATTCAGCTAGGTTCATCAACCATAACTCCGTCCAGGACAGCCAGGAACCTTGGAGTTGTGCTTGATGATCAGCTAAAATTCACTGACCACATTACTGCAACAACCCGGTCCTGCAGATTTGCGTTATACAACATTAGGAAGATTAGACCCTTTCTATCAGAGCAGGCCACACATCTCCTGGTATAAGCTCTTGTTTTCTCCAGACTGTACTACTGTAATGCTCTTCTAGCGGGCCTTCCGGCATGCACTATCAAACCCTTGCAACTGATCCAGAATGCAGTCACACCTCTCTTCATCAGTTTGCACTGGTTACAAATAGCCGCTTGAATCAAATTCAATGCATTGGTGCTCGCCTACAAAGCCACCACAGGCTCTGCACCAATATACCTAAACTCGCTTTTTCAGACTTACACACCCTCCAGAAGCTTACGTTCTGCATGTGAAGGACGCTATCCCATAGAGGCATGATATCACTCTCATGGTCCTTTTCCTGGACTGTTCCCACCTGGTGGAATGACCTGCCTATCTCTATTCGGGCAGCCGAGTCTGTAGCCATTTTCAAAAAACATCTAAAGACACATTTTTTTTTCCAGCAGCCAATCAAGAATAGCACTTATCATTCTATTTATTTTCTGTTTGTCTATTTATTAAAAAAAATCTGTGCTAGATTAACTGAGACATGTTACGCATGCATATTGTTGCCCATGACTGTTTTGGTTGCTTCTATTGCTCTCATTTGTAAGTCGCTTTGGATAAAAGCATCTACTTAATGACTTAATGTAAATATATATTACAAGTAACGTGTATTATGTAATCGGATTACTTTTTGATGTTATGAGTAACGCATTACAAGTAACGTGCATTCACGAGTTCACACTTACATATAATTTATGGAGAGTAATTTAAATGCGTATTTGGCGTGCTGTCCAGGGGGAGGGCTTCGAGCTCGGAATTTGGCCCGAACCCAGAGTACCCCCGTGTATGTAAGTGGTTGATAAAATAAATTGTGGAGAAGGGGTGGTGGAGGGATGCTAGAAATCTGTCAATGAATGGAGGTAAGACTGCTGCGTGTATATATACCTCTTACTGTTGATTAGCTGAGTGCTCTCCACCTGTGTCAATTATCTGAATGTGCTCCTCCCGAACTATGTTTATAAAACATAATTTCACGAGTTCACACTTACATATAATTTACGGAGAGTATTTTAAATGCGTATTTGGCGTGCTGTCCGGGGGGAGGGCTTTGAGCTCGGAATTTGGCCCGAACCCAGAGTACCCCCCAAAAATGCTAAAGCATAGGACAGCCGCCTGGCTAAATACCCCCAAAAAGTGCCGAGCTTGGCGGGCTGGCATTCGAGAAGGGGCCTGGTTGCTTGACCGGTAGGCCCCTGAGGGTGGTTGTGGCGCATCGTGCCGGGGGATTGCCTGCAAGAGAAAACGGGAAAAGAGAAACATGGGAGAGAACAATATTAAAAACATTATTAAACATTTCCTTGCTGCGTGGAAACTTTCCACTCTGCGTGGAAACATCGACTCTTCGTACTACGCGAAAACTTTACCCTCTTTCGTTCTTTTACACTCTTTCGTACTGCGTGGAAACTTTCCACTCTTTCGTTCTGCATGGAAACTTTTCACTCTTTCGTTCTGCGTGGAAACTTTTCACTCTTTCGTTCTGCGTGGAACTTCCACTCTTTCGTGCTGCGTGTAAACTTTCCACTCTTTCGTTCTGCGTGTAAACTTTCCACTCTTTCGTTCTGCGTGGAAACTTTCCACTCTTTCGTGCTGCGAGGAACTTCCTCACTTTCGTACTGCGTGGAACTTCCACTCTTTCGTACTGCGAGGAACTTCCTCTCTTTCGTACTGCGTGGAACTTCCACTCTTTCATGCTGCGAGGAACTTCCTCTCCTTCATGCTGCGAGGAACTTCCTCTCTTTCATACTGCGAGGAACTTCCTCTCTTTCATACGGTGTGGAACTTCCACTCTTTCAAACGGCGTGGAACTTCCACTCTTTCATACTGCGAGGAACTTCCTCTCTTTCATACTGCGAGGAACTTCCTCTCTTTCATACTGCGAGGAACTTCCTCTCTTTCATACTGCGAGGAACTTCCTCTCTTTCATACTGCGAGGAACTTCCTCTCTTTCATACTGCGAGGAACTTCCTCTCTTTCATACTGCGAGGAACTTCCTCTCTTTCATACTTCGAGGAACTTCCTCTCTTTCATACTGCGAGGAACATACTGCGAGGAACTTCCTCTCTTTCATACTGCGAGGAACTTCCTCTCTTTCATACTGCGAGGAACTTCCTCTCTTTCATACTTCGAGGAACTTCCTCTCTTTCATACTGCGAGGAACTTGCTCTCTTTCATACTGCGAGGAACTTCCTCTCTTTCATACTGCAAAGAACTTCCTCTCTTTCATACTGCGAGGAACTTCCTCTCTTTCATACTGCGAGGAACTTCCTCTCTTTCTTACTGCGAGGAACTTCCTCTCTTTCTTACTGCGAGGAACTTCCTCTCTTTCTTACTGCGAGGAACTTCCTCTCTTTCATACTGCGAGGAACTTCCTCTCTTTCATACTGCGAGGAACTTCCTCTCTTTCATACTGTGTGGAACTTCCACTCTTTCATACTGCGTGGAACTTCCACTCTTTCATACGGTGTGGAAATGTTCCACTCTTTCAAGCTGTGAGGAACTTCCGCCTGTGCTGCGTACATGGAAACTTTCCATTTCTTACTGGAACCTGAGAACATAAGAAGAAAAAATATGAGTGTTTGATCGGGATATACTCACTGTGTACTAGTCAACATTTTTTTTTTTGATGTGGAACCGATTGGTCCTGATATAGCTTTGGAAGGCGTCAGAAGACCATCTCCCGAGAGCTTGGATCTGCTGTTGGGAGAGGCCTTTTTGAGCTGCTGAGGTTGCAACCCCAATACGGAAGGAGTGGCTTGAAAAGTTCTTTGCTGGGACCCCTGATAGTTGGAGAACGGGTTTGAGGTGTTTCTTTGAGGATACCAGCGTTATAGGTTGTCTGGTGTAGGGACGGGTGGGCTGGGATCTTTGAATCCCTTTGATCAGAGAGAGGTTGGTGAATTGTTTATCTCGGGGGAGGAATCGCCGTACATCAATTGTGGAAAACTGGATGCAGCTCAAGTAACCTTTCTATGTATTAAGGTAGAAAATAAATGAGGTGATTGAAAGGAGAGAAAAATCAGGGAACGGTATGTTTATAAGAGAAGTGAAATGCTTTAAACATCTCCAGGCCGTCATGTAGGATTGAGGTTTCTGGGAAAGAACATCACTGCTTTGGCAGTGGAGAAAATTAGCCAGAGAAACTGAACTCCTGTGAGAGCAGAGGGGACAGCACTGCTGTAGTAGTGGAGAAAATTAGCCGGAGAAACTGAGCTCCTGTGAGAGCAGAGAAAATGGCACTGCTGATGCAGTGGAGAAAATTAGCCAGAGAAACTGAGCTCCTTTGGGAGCAGAGGGAACAGCACTGCTGTAGTAGGAGAAAATTAGCCAGAGAAACGAAGCTCCTGTGGGAGCAGAGGGAACAGCACTGCTGTAGTGGGAGAAAATTAGCTAGAGAAACGAAGCTCCTGTGGGAGCCGAGGGAACAGCACTGCTGTGGCAGTGGAGAAAATTAGCCAGAGAAACTGAACTCCTGTGGGAGCAGAGGGAACAGCACTGCTGTAGTAGGAGAAAATTAGCCGGAGAAACTCAGCTCCTGTGGGAGCAGAGGGAACAGCACTGCTGTAGTGGGAGAAAATTAGCTAGAGAAACGAAGCTCCTGTGGGAGCCGAGGGAACAGCACTGCTGTGGCAGTGGAGAAAAAATAGCCAGAGAAACTGAGCTCCTGTGGGAGAAAAAGGAGAAAAAGTTAGACGGACAAATGGAGAAACGCATTGTGTAACCGAAAGGACTCTTATTTTGAAATGTTTATGCCTTATTATTGCAGGATGCTCATTCAAATTCAAATGAGAGAGATAAAACAACAACAACCTTTATATCTATAGCACGTTTAAAAACTACATGAGTTGACCAAAGTGCTTAACGCTCTCAACGGTACTAATAAAGCATTGACAAAACACCCCTACATCAACACACAAAACACAAACACACATCTCAAACTCCCAGTCCTTATGGGCAGTTGTAAGCAAGAGAGAAGAGATGTGTTTTCAACACAGATTTAAAACGTCCTAACAAAACACAAGATCTGAAATGCCGAGGGAGGCTATTCCAGAGGCATGGCGCAGCCACAGAGAAAATACAGTCTTACAACTGTATACACCGTTTTCTTTACAGTGATTTATATCGTAATATGTTGTCGTTGATACGAATTCGCTTTGCATAAATGTATGCTATTCATTGATTGTGAAATGCTCTGAACTCAAGCATTGTTCAAGCCAGTAGAACGCACAACGGTGCCACATTCAGGTTTTGAAACGTGATCGCTCACGTTCAGTGAAATCATAGCCTTTGAATTTCTTCTGTTTCATAATAAGATGGTAGGCTATAACAATCATTGATATGCTTGTTATACAATAGCCTGCCCTACTATAAGGTATTGATGTTACATTTAAGAAAGCGGGTGCTCCCAAATACATTGTTCAGTTCCCACACGTCTATTTATAGTCACAAAAGCGAGTATGGTCGCACTGTGTTGAGCCCTGTGTGACCGAGCTTATGTGAGCGTCAAGTTGAGAAGTATTGAATCAAGGCGGTGATTATCAGCTGATTCTAACTAGTAGCTGATTGTTTGGCGTAATATGCCCTGTTGCATTGACAGCATTTTAGTGATTTAGCCTCACAATCCGTTCGCTCGCTTTACCAGCAGCAAGTAAATTGATCGTTCATCACCATGGCGACCGCGTGCGCGTACATGATGAACGCACTTCTCCTGTGTGAAAAGTATCTGTCTGTACTGTAGTACACAGAGGCAGAAAGATCGCAAGAAAAAGTAAAAGAGTTGTAATACTTTATCTTAAGACAGGAACTGTTGTAGTTCAGGAACTGTTGTAGTTCTCCCTGTTGCTGTGTGCACTCCTTTACACTGTCCGAGCACTGCTCTCGCGGTTGGCTCGTGAATGCTTATGGAAGCGGCCGAAAGGGGTTTTTAGATAGCTTATAAATTTGTAGGGAAAAAGATTTTAGTATTGTGGAGTTGCTTCGAGCCGCGTAGACAGCGTGGGCGGGCGGGGCGAAGTGCCATCCATGCTAGAAAACTCAATGAATGGAGGTAAGACTGCTGCGTGTATATATACCTCTTACTGTTGATTAGCTGAGTGCTCTCCACCTGTGTCAATTATCTGAACGTGCTCCTCCCGAACTATGTTTATAAAACATCATTTATGTAATCGGATTACTTTTTGATGTTACAAGTAATGCTTTACAAGTAACATGTAATCGGATTACTTTTTGAACTCTTTTTACTGATGTAACAACAGATGATGAAAAGAGAGGAATCTGCACACTGCCAGTTGAAAACTAACTCAACTCAAGTTGAGTTTGAAAGGTTTTAAAGAGTTTTTCAGAGAAATATATTTCTGCTCGATGCACACCAACACAGAGTGTGTGGTGGTCGTGGCCAAGAACATGCAGGACAGGTTGTGAAAACAAAAACAGAAGTTTATTTCTTCCAACAAAATGAAGGGAAAAATTATATTCAGGGGCAGATTTCAAACAACAAAAACAAAACTTGAGGTATATTAACTGAAATTAACAAAAATGAAATAAGCTTAAAAATAAACCTCCCCTGAAGCTCCGCCTCTTCCTTTTTCTGCTGCCACATGGAATGCGGCCGTCACTCCATGGACCTCAAGTAATCTAGGACTCAGGTAAAGTTAAACAGCAAAGTGAAAAATAAGTAGTGTGCACCCTTCTGTAAATTCAAGATCTTAATCAAACATTAAAATTAAACTTCAAAACTAACTACAGGTAAAGGTCAAAATGTGAGGTGAGCTACGCACCCGTCACACTGTGGTCTGAAATCAATGACAGCTGGGCTCATTTATTTATAGCCTCGTGCAGCAGGTGCGCTGATGACGTCACCAGCCGAGGCTATAAATTCCCCCGGGTCAATTTCATTGATGTGTTAGACACACTATTCACACCTGGTCACACTAAAGACATCCCACAAAAGCGCTAATAGCTAGCGCAGAATTAAGTGAAGTTTTTGAAAGGGAACTCCTCAACCACCACCACTGTGCAGCATCACCTGGATGATGCAACAGCAGCCATATTGAGCCAGAACGCCCACCACACAGCTTATTGGTGGAGAGGAGACCGAGTGATGAAGCCAATCGTATATGTGGATGATGAGGTGGCCATGATGGACAGGGGCCAATGGGCAAATTTGGCCAGGATGCCGTGGTTACACCCCTACTCTTTATCGAAGGACATCATGGGATTTTTAATTTCCACAGACAGTCAGTACTTCAGTTATAGTCTCATCCTGAAGAGTCCTCCTTTCACAATAAATGGTCTTTCTACAGGAAAAATAGTAGACCGCATTGCATTTTGGCCAGTGTTTTCTGCCCATACACACATTATCCCGTGGCTGGTGAGTCGATAATGTTTATTAAGGATGACTTGTTTTGGTCCTGTCCCTACATCACCTTAGTCTGTGCACTGCCTACTTTGACTATCCCGTCATCATTTTGCAATTCAAAATCAAAGTATAGGGCAAAATGCAAATGAAGGTTTGTAGACTCCTGTCAAGGCAGACATACTCAAATCTCTTAGCTCAAGACTAGTACATAAACCTCTTAAAGAAATCATACTGAATTTGCATTTGGTTTTAAAGTGTGTAGTAGTAAACAACAATGACAGCTATATTTACTTACATTGCAAGTGCCCTACTGTTACCCTCATTTTAGTGTTATTCCTATTATTATTAATTAATAATAAAACGTTTAAAGAAAACTATTACTTTTAGTACTGAATCCGGAACAACAAATTATTACAACCAATGATTTTTCACTAGTCCTAGTCATGTGAAAGGTTTATTCGCAGACATCTGTGACTTTAATTTGCTACTAACAGTCTGAATTTTCCCTGGTTTTAAAAGGAAAAAAGATTGCAAAATGCCACCATTTGGTCTCAGTCTGGAACCCTGCATTAGCTGCTACACATAATACAAATCACAACCAGGAATGTGGGTGAATACTCTTGATCGTGTCCCTTCACTCATCCACATATGGTAGCCTACTAGTAGTAATACTGTATGTATGTTTATCTAGCTAATGTTATGTTGTAATGATTAATATTTGTCTTAATATATATCTTAATATTTGAACCCAACAAAAGAATTAAACAACTTATATTTGGTATTTAAGACAGGATGGAGGTTATCCTAACTTAGGAAGTTCTTTACGATGGCTTTTAAGAACATTCTTTTCGAGAATATGAATACTACTTACATTTAATCTTAACGGTTCAGTGTGTGAATTTTAGTGGCTCTTTACACTGCTCATCCCTGCCTTTTACATTTTAGTTGGATGCTCACTAACGTTTAAAAAAAAAGTGAATTCTTGTTTCAGAGAACATTAAAAAGTAATGTTCCCATAATGTTTGCAAGACGATTAAATTAAATGTTGTGTATTTGGTGGCTAATGGGTTATTGTGTATTGTGTGTGTTGACATTAGACAGACATAGGAAGACTTGGGTTTCATGGAAATGGAAATCTCCGCTGACACTCTTTGAATGTTATTTTCAATGTAAAATATGCACGTCATCAAACGTGTTGTGTAACGAGTTTCTGAACTTGTTTTACAAAGTGGACAGATCTCACACAAACTTTCTTGTCCCTGAAAAGAGCAGTTGAGTGTCCTCATGATGATTGGTTTGATCTTTGTGCTGTTATCAGGTGAGTTTTATTGGGTTTGTAAATTTTATCGAAACTGCATCTTACATACACTGTAAAAAAAATTCAGGTCTCCAATTTAAAATTTTCTAGTGAGCGATCACAAAAATTTTTCAGTTGCTAAATTGAATTTCTTTGAATTGATGCGATTTAATTCAATTAAATTTCAAGAAATTCAATTTGGCAAACTGAAAATTTTAGATGTGATCGCTCACTAGAACATTTTCAGTTGGAGACCAGATTTTTTTTTACAGTGTAAGAATGAATATGATCTGTTTTTGTCCGATGAATCCATTCATGGGGTCGATATGAAAAGTCATGATATGAGTGATTTTATTTCAAAATAATGATATATATGATGATATAGATATTGTTTGCTTTAAATAAGGTTTTATAAAAAATGGATACCATTGAAATTTCATTGTTCTCGTAACCACATTTTTAATATCACAAAAAAACGAATACTAGCCTAAGTTAAAGCAAAATCTCAATAAAGAAAAAAAAAAGATCAAACTACAATAGAACAAATAGGCTACTACATAAAAAGTATAAAGTTATCAACTGTATAAAAAACATTGCATGGACTTCACTATTTAAATTAAATATACATTTATTCTTATTAAAGTTACAAAAGTGATTCAGTCAAGAGCAGTGAGAGATTTTCTCTTTTTGTTATTTGATCAGCATTAATAATGACGGGTACATTTGGATTCTATCACTTTAAGACCAACTGCACAGATGTTTATTTGCAAGACATGGTCACTTTGACACATAAGTGTGTGTATTTAACCGTTCAAGCCCAATTAGGTGGCAAAAAACACTTGGTTCATGTTTACACAACGGCATTTTCAACTAAAAACTGAAAACTTTTTGTGTGTTTTGGTCGTTCATTTACAAGACGAAAGTGTTTTGGGGGCCCCAGCTTTAGAAAACAGGATTCAAGTGTAAGGATTTGAAAATGGTCCCTTAACCGTCTGAAAACAGTGGTGTTGTGCTCAGTCTGTAGGCGTGGGGGTTTCTCTCTGCCAGTGGCGTGCACAGACCTCCTCAGGGGCAGGGGCAGAAGGACCAAAAAGGGCACTAAAAAATAACAAGAATCTAATGTATTTTTTACATAATTTAAATGCATTTATTTATGACATAAATCACCTGTATTTAAAGCAGTACGCATCTGTCTGTTGTGTTTTTAAATATTTTAACAAAAAAAAAGGGTGGGGGGGGGGTAAATTTTGTTCCCCACTGGCTTTCAATATATGGTTAACCATTCTTAAAAATATTCCATATTTCCTTGGCATTCTATGAAAAGACATTGATACAAATACAATGCATAACACATCTAATAAAAACAGGGAAATTATGATAATATTACTAAATATATATATATATATATATATATATATATATATATATATATATATATATATATATATATATATATATATATATATAATTATTTACTTTGCTAAACTAAACAGTGAGAATCAAGCAGGTAATTATGAGGAATTAATGTTCAGTTTTGTTGATGTTGTAAGCCTGTATATAAGTATGAAAGTATTAGCTATCATGAAATAGGTAACATTTTACAATACAATTTCATTAGTTAACTACATTTGTTAACATGAACTAATAATAAACTGCCCTTCTACAGCATTTATTAATCTTATATAAATTTAGTTTATATTAATTTCAACATTTACTAATACATTATTAAAATCAAAAGTTGTATATGTTATATTAGTTAATGCACTGTGTCAAGTAACATGAACAAACAATGAACAGCTGTATTTTTATTATCTAACATTAACATTAAGATTAAAATATTAATATGCAATAACAAATGTATTGCTCATGGTTAGTTCATGTTAGTTAATACATTAACTTTACAAATGAGACCTTCATGCAAGTGTTACCATGGTATCAAATATATAAATTTAGAGTTTGACATGGACTTTTTCATTTAATTTCACTAGATTTATTTCCCCGAGATAATAACACGAGCACGTGCTATGGTCTTGGATAAAAACAAATTGAATGACATTGTCAGACTCAGAATGCTGCTGCTGAACTCAAGACTCGAGTTATGCTTTTATTATAATTAAGCATAACTTGCACGCTCCCGCAACCTTCACAGTAGCGTTGTGGTAGAATAAATATACATTTTCTGTATTAGCTTACCTGCTGATCGTGTAGTTTGAAAACTCGCGCGGCTAATTGCTGTGCTGTGCGCAGGCTGCGTGCGTGCATAGAGCTGAAAAGGTAACTCCGCCTACCGATCCACCTCCACCAAAAAAAATTAAATTAAAAAATACTTTTTGTAATATTGTTAGTGGTAAAATGGTATAGAAGCGCATTGTTATTTATTAAAATATTTATAATAATAGTAATAAATATTATTTACTATTACCAGGGAGGGGCACATTACATTTTGAGACAAAAGGGGCAGGGGCTTGAATTTTCTCACGATTTACAAATAGTTGGAAACATTTGGGATATTGTAAGTACTCAACTGAACAAAATATATAACACTGGCCTAGTGGTTTTTGGATATTTTACTGCAAAAATGTTACATAGTGCATCTTTAAAGGGGTCATGAACCGCAGCTCTTCAGCATACTTTTCCTGCTGTACTGCTCGTATGACAACTTCTGTGGTCTGAAGTATTGTGTCAGCACTAAGAGACAGTTTACAACAGTGCCATCATTTGCATACCTGAGGGGTGTCGTTTTGGCCCTGCTTATAAGAGCGTGCAATATGAATCAGCTTTCCAACAGCTCTGATCAGTCGGCTCCAGTTCGAAAAGCGTTCAAAGCGTTTTGAGACCCTGGTATACAGCACTGTTACTTCTGGACGAACTTCTGAATCTCGATCAGGATTATAGGGTTTTTCCTGGGTCAAAAATGGTCTTCGGTGGTGGCTGACAGACATGGTCATCCATACACACACACACGCACAGTAAAAGAGTACCTTACCTATGTGATCTGCAAACGCAATAATGACAAAATTTAAATAAATTCAAGGAAAGTTTGTAATTTTTGCTTATCTTATTTTGATACCTTGATGTTTGTTTTTGTTTCTCATTTTTACACTATTTACAGATAATTGTTTTGGTATATAATCATATCAATATTAAAAAGTAGTATAAAAAAAATGAACAAATAGCCTAATTTTCTACAATATACAATTTCATAAAATTATCAGCTAGCTAATTACAATTTTGTTCTAAATAAGCTGAAATGATGTGGATAATTAACACTAAATCTTACACCCACTCTTGCTAAATTGGGTAAGCACACTTGTGTTCTCATTTCAGAAGTGTTCAGAGTAAATGATTAAACTGATTCGTGAGTTCACTCTCCGTTTCCTCTGGAAGTTACTCTGGAAGAGTATCAGGACGTTCATCATCTGGGGTCATGGGCCCATCATTGAAGGATGCTGCTGTTATGCAATTACAGTTTTTTTTATATATTTTAAATGTTTGTACTTTAATGTTTATACTCAAATTTCTACAGCCTAAATACATTATCTTTTATCTACACCAGTGGTTTTCAAACTTTTTATACCAAGTACCACCTCAGAAAATATTTGGCTCTCCAAGTACCACCATAATGACCAACATTAAAGTACAGTAGTGTAGTAGGCCTAACTATTCAGCTACAGCTCTGCACAGTTCAAAAACGAGGCAGTTTATCCCTAATAGGAATATGTATTGTTGTCAGCCAATTTAACATTGTAAATACAGTTTGTACATTAACACTGCACTGTGCTTACTTACAGGTAAATAAAATAATAAAATAATGATTAAATTAAAATGTTTTCTATCTAAAAGTTACATTAAAACTGTAATGTACTTAAATGTAAAAAAAAACCTTTACTCAAATAAAGATGAAATTAAAATGTATTGTTTTAACATTCATTTATATTTAAAGTCAAAGTTAAATATCTGTTCTGAGTTTGTCACCCCACAGAAAAATGTGTTATTAAATGTGTGCCCAACTTAAATTATATTTAAAAAAAAATTAAAAAGCCAAGCTAAAACCACAGCCCCTAGCGGGAAAGCAGCAGTAAGCACACAAGACAACTGGGCAGTGGCACGTACTGCAATGATGGCACCAGATGTTGGCGGGGCGGGCGGAAGAAGTCCGTGTCGGTCCGGCAGTGGATTATCAGTGAATCCCAGTTGTCTCTGATGGACGTTTGTAAAACTATCTGGTGTAAAACGATCATTGCAGAGGCAGGTGTTGGTGGTGTTCAAGGTAGCTGTTCATAAAATTAATCCACCTCTTCTTGATATCAGCGGTTTTGTTTTATACGATTTTTTTCGTTTTTACAATTAGGTAATATGCATTTATGTGATGAACACACTTTGAGAACCACTGATCTACACACTATGAAATATCAACATGATCATCTTCATGTCTTTTCCCTTTATATTGATAGTTTTTTTTTTTTGTAGATAATGTGCAAATCATAATTTTCTCATGTTACAAAGTAAATGTTAAATATGACACTACAGTATTGCATTAAGGTTTATCTCTCAATCAGTTGTATTGCATATATGAGCCATAAAAACCTGATGTATGATATACTAAATGAAAACACATATACAAACATACATACATATATATATATATATATATATATATATATATATATATATATATATATATATATATATATATATATATATATATATATATATATATATATATATATACTGTATATATTAGGGCTGTCAAAAGATTAATCGCGATTAATCGCATCCAAAATAAAAGTTTGTGTTCACATAATATATGTGTGTGTACTCTGTTAATTATTATTTATATATAAATACACACACATTCATGTATATAGTTATATTTGCATGTATATACTGTATATACATTTATATAATCTATAATATATATAAATATAAATGTTTTATATATAAAAATAATATTTTTTTCTTAAATATATACATGCTTGTGTGTGTATCAGAAACAAAGGTAGTCCAAGGCACTCGATGGGTGTGTTGAAAAAGTTAAAAAGCCTTTATTTTTTCATGGCTTAAACATTTAAAATTGGTGACAGGTACACCTACGCGTTGCGGCTTTACATGCCTTCGTCAGGGTGTGTATAACAAACAACATCTCAAGCTCATTTTTAACCAGCCATTAATTGATCAAATTACAGACACCTGGTCACTCTGTGTAAGGAGAGAGAGAGAGAGAGAGAGAGAGAGAGAGAGAGAGAGCGAGAGAGAGAGAGAGAGAGAGAGAGAGAGAGAGAGAGAAAGACAGAGAGAGAGAAAAAAAAAAAAAATAAATAAAAAAAAAATTTAGGAAAGAAACTGACAGAAATACCATATTAAGAGCAGACAGTTTTCACCCTTTATGGATGACTGAGAATATTCATTTTGGCCAGTTCCAGAGGTTGAAAAGAATATGTGATAAGGAAGAAGATTTTAACATCAAGGCACAAGATATGACTCAAAGATTTAAGGAACGAGGGTATAAAAACAGTGTGATTAACAGAGCATACAATAAAGTGAGAAACATTAGTAGAGATGAGCTATTACAACAAAAACGTGAATCACAAGATTCTGATAATTCGGTTTATTTCGTGACACAGTATAGCACAGAGGCTAACAGAATTAAGAAAATTATAAAAAGTAATTGGGAAATAGTTATGAGTGATCCTTATCTAAGAGAAGTCATGCCTGAATCTCCTTCTATTGCATTCCGGAAAGCACCCACGATTAAAGATAAAATAGTAAGAAGCCATCTTCCCTGTAAGAAATCAAACACCTGGCCAAGTTTGAGTACAGGAAATTACAGGTGTGGCAACTGTAATCACTGCGATAATATGATTAAGACCAATATATTTAGAGATGTGACCTCAGACTTAGAATTTAAAATTAGATCATTTATTAATTGCAATACTTCATTCGTGGTGTATAGGTTGGAGTGTCCATGTGGCTGCTTTTACATAGGGATGACTACAAGAAAATTAAAGACAAGATTATCAGAACATAAAAATGCTATTCGAGTCTGTAACCCCCTATACCCTATGGCTATACATTATAGAGATACAAATCATGGTAGCCCAAGTACACTGAAAATAATCGGCATTGAGCATATTCCTAAATCAATAAGAGGAGGAGATAGGGTTAATAGGCTTTTAAAAAGAGAGTCTTTCTGGATCTATACACTGAAAGCAACTACTTTTCCAGGCTTAAATGGAGAGTTAGATTTTGTACCATTTTTGTAATATAATTTAGTTCTTTCTAGTAATATGTTACATTATGAATTATTTGATGTTTACGAATTAGGTTGAATTCAATCATATGAATTACTTGATTTATGTATTTCTATGTCTAACTTAATTTCATTGTTCATTGTTTACTATATACAATATTGATTCGTGCATTTTTGACTTGTATACATCTTTGATATTTATGATTGTTTATTCTATTTTTTTTTTTTTTTTTTTTGTATTTATTTATTTTTCTCTCTCTCTGTCTTTCTCTCTCTCTCTCTCTCTCTCTCTCTCTCTGTCTTTCTCTCTCTCTCTCTCTCTCTCTCTCTGTCTCTCTCTCTCTCTCTCTCTCTCTCTCTCTCTCTCTCTCTCCTTACACAGAGTGACCAGGTGTCTGTAATTTGATCAATTAATGGCTGGTTAAAAATGAGCTTGAGATGTTGTTTGTTATACACACCCTGACGAAGGCATGTAAAGCCGCAACGCGTAGGTGTACCTGTCACCAATTTTAAATGTTTAAGCCATGAAAAAATAAAGGCTTTTTAACTTTTTCAACACACCCATCGAGTGCCTTGGACTACCTTTGTTTCTGATACTTAATTATCCCATACAACCAAAGAGCACCGAGACTTTACACCCTGTGCAGCACTTCTTGCATTCCTGGCTTTGATGCTTGTGTGTGTATTTATATATAAATAATAATCTAGGGGAAAATATCACACAGTGTAGCTTTAAAGTAAGTTAGGTTTAAATTTTTTAAACTGTAGACTATCGCTTCCTACCAGCAGTCATCTCTGTGTGCATGCGAGGGTTGAGTTCACGCTTGACGTAATTGAAGCGTCACTGACATGAGCGCGCCGAGAAACTCTGGTCATGCGGATGTCGGATGCTGTCGGTTTTATTTTTTTAATGCTCACAACAGTATGCCAACAATAACATAATATGTGATAATAGCAATGAGAAACAAACAAGACTAGAAGACAGAGACGCCAGTTCTCACGTGTGTTTCAGATTAAACTTGCGTGAAAACGTCATGAAAGCCTGAAGCTTACACTCACGTTACTCATGCACGCGCTGATAACAGCTGATCGGATGTGAAAAGATTAGTAAATTATTAGAGCATTTCTTGGTGTACTTTTTATTTGAATAGATAATAATACAAAATATCAAAAGACATGGGATTCCTCTTAAGATCCATCAGTGGAAATAACGATAAAGAAGAAGGGGAACAAGAAGAGGAAGACAAGCAAGAGAAGCAAAAAAGAGACAAAACGTGTCTTTAAACACAATTATGTGATGAACATGTTTCAAACATGATTGATTTTATACACTTGAAACCTGTATTTCGTTCCTCTGAACAAATGACAAGCATGCTCAGCTCATCGGTTCTCAATATCAAATGTGTCCGACAGAAACGGTTCTCGATTCTGTACTGATGATCCGGTTGTACACGCATGCTCAGCTCATCTGTTCTCATCGAACGTGTCCGAAAGAAACGGTTCATTCAGATTCGAGAACTGTTAACTCGAGAACCACTGTGTGTTCGGTAGTACACGCATGCTCAGCATCAGCTGCTCGTGAGTTCTCATCAGTTCTCTCAGCACAACATGTCTCAGTTCAGTGAACTGTTGGAGTTACTAGTAACATATACTTCAGGATATTAGTTTATTTCTAGTCGGAGGGACTGTCACTCATGTCAGAAAGTGTGTAACTTTAGTAACTTATGGATCAGCGCTGACTCGACGCGAACCATTTAGAACGATTCAGTTCGATTTGGTGAACTGGTTTGACCGGTTCACTAAAAAGAACCGGTTCAAAAGAACGATTAGTTTGCAAACCGGACATCACTACCATAATGGTGACCAAACATTTTCAATAAAACATCAACATCTAAACATTCAGAAAT